>JAIUZE010067355.1:0-13184 GCA_022085475.1 Heliosperma pusillum
TTATCGTGAGAGATGTCGTCTTTGTGTCGTCGTTCTTGAATGCGTGATTTCATGATATTATTCATGGTCATTGCATGATTGGGCACCGTCTATGTATTGGGTTATTTGAATGGATGATAACATGATGGATGTATTCATGGTAATCGCATGACTTGGCATGGTTTGTTTGTCGAGTCTCAATCTTATCAAATTTATACCGCTAACGGTGAGATGCAAGCCCTAGTGAGCGTATTCGGTTGCCTAAGAGTTTTTTTCCCGAGTCTTGAATAAACATGATGGTTTCGGATTTGATTTCCACATGATCTTATCATTTTATATTGGATTGCCTATCTACTCTTATCGTAACTCACATGTATCTATATATCTGTTTTTACTTTTGTATTTCCGTATATTAACGTTTAATGTGATATGCTGGAGAACCCGGAGTTACTCCCACTGACGTGGGCATTCATGTTTTGTTCATGGATGAACAGGTTGCTTGCGTGGATGGCTTTTTGCTTGACTATTTTGGGTTCGGGTGTGAGCTAGCGGGCGTTGTCCCTGGAAGTTTCACCTCTAGACGATATTAGCTAGTTTTGCTAAACACTTGTTCTTTGCTAACATTTTAAGAGAGCCCGTCTCTTTGTTGTATTTTCGCACTTAGTTTGTAATATTTTGACACTCCTCGTTTTATCTATCTTGCATGTATAAAAGTTTTTGAAACACCGTATTTCCGCATATTATTTCACATGCTTGTATGTTTTATATTTCCGCATTCGCGAGGGTTGTCACAAGAATTCGACATGTAACACCCGGAAATGTACCCTATTTTTCTAATAGAAATATTTTACGAAATCGTTTCAGTAATTTTAAGTTTTAATTTATAATTTTAAGTTCCGAGTCGAATTTAGAATTTCCGAGTTCGTATTTGGAATTTCTGCGAGATTTCATGAAAATCCCGTCTTAAAGGGCGATTTTGGACTTTTCTTGACTTTTGATCGAGTTTGGAACTTTCTTGACTTGAAACCGTCTTTTGACTTTTCCCTACACACTCACCCACCCCTCCCTTAACCTAATATTTCATTCAACACAAATCAAACATAACATTTCTTCCTCTTTAAGAACGCTCAACTCTTGCCTCCCTCTTTGAATTCGATTTTAGAATCGTCGTAACTTCTTCGTTACTTGATAGAATTTACGTAAGTTTATCTTATTCTTCTCCCCGTACCTTCCTCTATCCGTATAGATATTAAAATCATCGTCTTTCTCGCTTTTCAAATTTCCCGTCTTTCTCAAGACGATCCTTCTTCATCTTTTTACGATCTATTTGTAGGTGGTGACCTCCAAGATCCCGACAAAGACTACTTTCTAATTGAAGAGGAGCTTGACGATTAGTAGAGACGCTTTAAGGTAACGGTGAAGGGTTACTCGATATCATTTACGTGTTTTACATGTTTATATGCTAGAAATCGTGTTTAGAATACGATTAGGAAGATTAGGAATCATGCTATGATTAATGAATGTTGTTATATGATGATTATGGATGATGTATATTGATTGTTGATGATTATTAGAATTGATTTGTGAGAATTGAAATGGATTGAATTTGTAAAGGAAGCTCACGGATGAACTGGGGTTCCTGGCCGGTCGACCGGCTGCCGGTCTGCCAACCGGCTGGGAACACTCCAGTAACATCTTTGGAAATTTGGGTTTTTGCATGATGAGGTGCTCCAGGCCGGCCAACCGGCCACCGGTCCAACCACCGGCCTGGAACACATCAGTAAGTGAAGTTGGATTTTTGGTAGGGTGCTCTGTGCCGGTCGACCGGCCGCCGGTCGACTGACCGGCCCAGACCACATTTCTCTGTTTTTTGTGATTTTTGGATTTTGCCTTGTGTTCTGTGCCGGCCCACCGGCCACCGGTCTCCTGCCCGGCCTGGAACACGGCTGTATATATTTCCTATAACTTCTAAAACTCGTAATTTATAATAGTTCGCATGATCCGTTTATCGTATAATTTTACGTAGTGACTTATAATATTCATGTTTTGGATATATGATATCTTATTTGCGTGTATCACATGTTTCGTGACGGTTTTCGATATGTTCCCACTTTGAGTCGGTTTTTACAAATGTTACGGTTTGAGCACTATTTTGTCTCGTGCTTTGTACTCTCATTTCCTTGGCTACCTTTCCGTTCGTAAGGCTGGAATGTCGGAACGGAGAGGTATCCTACTGCTTCAATGCATGTGTTAGTGGGCATACGACGACGTTGTTGGGAGTTGAACGCTATGCGTTGATCGACCCGGCCGTCAAATGTTGTATACTTGCGAGGTGGTGTTATGGGCAGGGTACTACCGCTTGTAGGAGGCTTGAGCTGTTTTTCCGCCTCTTTCGTGAATTGATCTACCGAATTTGGGGTACTCGGCATATATTTTATAAGCCCGAGTCTTGGATGCGAAACGCTTTATCGCAGGTCGAATCGGAAAACGTGATTCCGAGAATCTGGCCAGGTTTAGATTAGGAGCCGTTTAATTATCGTTCCTACCAGGAGGAAATTAGTCTACATATACGAAATGTAGCATCGTTTATGAGTTCAGGGAAATGCTTTATCCCGTGGATGCCTTTTAATCATACTTGCCATGTACACGATGCTAGTGCGTTTCATTTACCGTGAGAGATGTCGTCTTGTGTCGTCTTTGAATGCGTGATTTCATGATATTGTTCATGGTCATTGCACGATTGGACACCGTCATTGTCTTGGTTCGTGAATGGATGATAAAATGTTGGATTCTTTGTGATCAGCACATGACTTGACTTGGGTTGTTTGTCGAGTCTCAGTCTTATCAATCGTATACCGCTAACGGTGAGATGCAAGCCCTAGTGAGCGTATTCTGTTGCCTAAGAGTGTCTTCCCCGAGTCTTTGAATAACATGATGGTTTCGGATTTGATTTCCACATGATCTTATCATTATACATAGAATTGCCTATCTATTCTTATCGTATCTCACATGTATATCTATATATGCATGATTTTACTTTTGTATTTCCTTATATGTACGTTTAATGTGATATGGCTGGGAGAACCCGGAGTTACTCCCCACTGATTGTGGCGTTCAGGTTTTTCATGAATGAACAGGTTGCTTGCATGGATGGCTTTTTGCTTATGCTATTTTGGGTTCGGGTGTGAGCTAGCGGGCGTTGTCCCTGGAAGTTTTCACCTCTAGACGATATTAGCTAGTTTTGCTAAACACTTGTTCTTTGCTAACATTTTAAGAGACCCCGTCTCTTTGTTGTAATTCCGTATTTAGTTGTAACATTTTGACACACCTCGTGTTATATATATCTTGCATGTTTAAAGGTTTTTTTAAAATACCGTATTTCCGCATATTATTTCACATGCTTGTATGTTTTATATTTCCGCATTCGCGAGGGTTGTCACAGTTAGTATCAGAGCTTTGATCGCTCCCGACGCACACACGTGAACCCTAACTTAAACTACTTGACCTTGAAATAATAAATGAGAGTTGGGTAGAAGTTAAGGACTTTACTTGGTAGTCTAAATGTTTATGCTAATTGATAGGAGTAACTTAATTTGTTTTTGTTTCTTATGAAGATGGTTAGACCACGATTAGCTGAGAATGTTATGATGGAGGCTCTTGCTCAAGTGCTGAAAAATCAGCAAGATGCCGCTCTAGCTAATGCCAACCAAGTTCCCCCTAGAAGGGAGGACAACCAACAAGGTGGTTATGCATGGGTGGCGGGACAAATTGCAAGGAGTAAGATCGTCCCTTATGGTGGAGAACCTGATCCCACGGAGCTATCCGATTGGTTCCGTGAGATGGAGAAACAATTCGATCTATACCAAGTTCGAGAAGAGGACAAGGTTAGGATTGCAAAGCACTTTCTGGTGAGGGAAGCCGACAACTGGTGGGCTATCACAAGTGCCACCGCAACTCTTGAAGAGGACTTTAACTGGGCTTGCTTTAAAGCTCTTGTAGAGGGTAGATTTTATCCCAAAGAGCTTAAACAACAAAGGCTCAAGGAGTTCATAGATTTTAAACAAGGCAACCTATCCGCTCAAGAGTTTACTACGGAGTTTAATAAGCTCGCTCATTTTGCGTCGAGGCTTATTCGTGATGATGAAGATCGAGCTTTCTATTATCGTAACAAGTTGAATGCCGTTCTTCAGAGTAAGGTGAGAAGGGGTACCGCGTCCTTTGGAGATCTCTACGATGATGCCTTGTGGGCCGAAAATTCAATGAAAGCTATTAGGGATGAAGCTTTAATGAATAATCCCTCTCCTTCTTATGCTCCTAGGCCGAATGCTTATGGGAAGAGGCCGTTTATTCCGTCTTCTTCTAATTCCTATGCTAATAAGAAGAGGTTTAATTCTTCTTCCAATGCTTATTCAAGGAATCCTGCTCCTTTTATTCCTAGAGCTACTTCAAATGTGGCTCATAAGCCCTATGCTCCTCAAACTCAAGGTCGTCAATGTAACCTTTATAGGCTACCATACCATCCCGGTATGTCTTGTACCAAACGACCTTATGTGTGCTTCTTCTGTCAAAAGGGTGGTCATCGTTATGAGGATTGCCCTGATCGAAAGTTGCCTCCTCCTCCTAAACCTAAGGGTTCAATCTTTGTCATGAGCCGTGCCGAAGCCGATGCTCATCCCGAGATCATTACGGGTATGTTCTCAATTTTAGAGCAACCGTGTCTTATTCTTTTTGATACCGGTGCTTCAATGTCTTTTGTGTCATCAACCTATGCTAGTAAATTATCAATCAAGCCTACATCTAGTGACGATACTCCCATATCCTTACCTTCCGGAGATATTATCTCTTGTTCAACTCTTTATCCAAATGTACCTATATCTATTTCGAGTGCTATCTTTCCCGCAAATCTCCTTAAGTTTCCTCTAGGAGAGTTTGATATTATTTTAGGTATAGATTGGCTAGCTATGTATCATGCTAGGTTCGAGTGTCGTGACCAAAAGATTTTCTTAAAGAGTCCTTTAGGTGTTAGAGTAACCTATAAGGGATCTCATCCCCGTAAAGGTGTGTCTTTAATTTCCGCTTTGAAGTTGGTAAGTATGGTTAGAAAAGGTTACCAAGCATTCTTGTGTGTGGTGACTTCTTCAAATACTTCTTTGCCAAGTATTGAAGATGTGCCGATTGTTCGAGAGTTCATTGATGTATTTCCTGAAGATTTGCCCGGGATTCCTCCCGAGCGTGATGTTGAATTCTCCATTGATCTTGTTCCTGGTTCTGGTCCAATTGCCAAAGCTCCTTATCGTATGGCTCCTTCTGAATTGAAGGAATTAAGGAAGCAGTTGGATGATATGATTGAAAAGGGTTTTATTCGACCAAGTGCCTCTCCTTGGGGTGCTCCTGTTCTTTTTGTGAAAAAGAAGGATGGTTCTATGAGACTGTGTATCGATTATCGTGAATTGAATCGGATTACAATCAAGAATAGGTATCCTTTACCGAGAATTGAAGATTTATTTGATCAATTAAAGGGTGCTTCTACTTTTTCGAAGATTGATTTGAGGTCCGGTTATCATCAAATTCCGGTTAGAGATGTTGATATTCCAAAGACCGCTTTCAGTACGAGGTATGGCCATTATGAGTTCAAGGTGATGCCATTTTGATTGACGAATGCTCCTGCTATCTTTATGGATCAAATGAACCGCACATTTAGTGAATATCTTGACAAGTGTGTGGTGGTATTCATTGATGATATTCTTATTTTCTCCAAGTCCGAAGATGAGCATGCTATTCATCTGAGGATTATTTTGGGTGTTCTACGTCGTCAGAAGTGGTATGCTAAGTTCTCTAAATGTGAATTTTGGTTACCTAAAGTGTCCTTCCTTGGGCATGTAATTTCAAAAGAAGGTGTAATGGTGGATCCTTCTAAAATTGAGGCCGTTGTTGATTGGAAGAGTCCAACTGATATTAGAGAGATTCGAAGTTTCCTTGGTTTAGCTGGTTATTATCGAAGATTTGTCAAAGATTTCTCTAAGCTTGCTAGACCGATGACTCAGTTATTGAAGAAGAAAACCAAATTCCTATGGAATGAAGCTTGTGAAGCAGCGTTTCAAGAGTTAAAGAAGAGGTTAACTACCGCTCCGGTGTTGACTTTGCCCGAAGATGGAGTAGACTTTGATGTCTATTGTGATGCTTCTAAAATGGGATTAGGTTGTGTTCTTATGCAAAATAGGAAGGTGGTGGCTTATGCTTCTAGGCAGTTGAGAGTTCATGAAGTGAACTATCCTACTCATGATCTAGAATTGGCCGCCGTTGTTCATGCTTTGAAAGTATGGAGACATTATTTAATTGGAGTTCATTGTCGTATCTTCACTGATCACAAGAGTTTGAAGTACATATTTACTCAAAAAGAGTTGAATATGAGGCAAAGAAGATGGTTGGAATTGGTGAACGATTATGATTTTGAGTTATTGTATCATGAAGGGAAGGCGAATGTGGTTGCAGATGCTCTTAGTAGGAAAGCTTCTCATGCTTTGAATGCTTTGCATGTGTTACCTGTTGATCTTTGTGCCGAGTTTCGAAGATTGAGTTTGGAGTTTGTAGAGCGTGGATTTGTTCATGTTGGTGCTATGATTGCCGAGCCTGTGTTTCTCCGTGAGATCCGTGAAAGCCAAGTTGATGATCTTACCTACAAGTCTATTCAAGCCAAAATTCTTGAAGGTAAAGGTAAAGATTTCAAGTTTGATAATGAGGGTGTTCTTCGTTTCCATGGTCGTTTATTTGTTCCTAATGCTCTTAATTTGAGGAAGCGAGTTCTTGATGAAGCTCATCTTTCCCCTTATTCTATTCACCCCGGAGGTGATAAGATGTACAAGGACTTGAAGTTGCAGTTTGGTGGCCGAACTTGAAGGGTGATGTTGTTTCTTATGTTGGAAGATGTTTGACTTGCCAACAAGTGAAGATTGAACACAAGAGACCCGGTGGATTGCTACAACCGTTGGATATTCCTCTATGGAAGTGGGAATCTATTTCTATGGATTTTGTTATGGCTTTGCCGAGGACCGTTGGAGGTAAAGATGCCGTTTGGGTTGTTGTTGATCGTTTGACCAAGTGTGCTAGATTTATTCCGATCAAAAGCGAAATTGGAATTTGGATCGTTTAGCAAAAGGCTGAGGTTGATGAAATTGTTAGTGATACCATGGTGTCCTTTGAGATTTATATACCGGACCGAGATCCGAGATTTGTTCGAGATTTTTTGGGAAAGCTTTGCAAGAAAGCCATGGGGTACGTGAAGTGGTTGATGGAGTACTGCTTTTATGATACTACGGTGATCAGACTCGAGAGGACTATCAGACTTTAGAAAGACTTGCTTTAGGGCTTGTGCTCTTGACTTTCAGTCTAGTTGGGAAAATAGTTTACCGTTGGTGGAGTTTTCTTACAACAGTAGTTATCATGCATCTATCAAGATGGCTCCATATGAAGCTCTTTATGGAAAGAAATGTCGGAGTCCTATATGTTGGAATCAATTGAGTGACAATCGTGATTTAGGCCCCGATGTTCTTGTTGAAACCATTGATAATGTGAAGGTTATTCGTGATAGAATGAAAGCCGCTCAAGACCGTCGAAAGTCTTATGCCGATATCCGGAGAAGGCCTTTAGAATTTGAGGTGGGTGATAAGGTATTCTTGAAGGTATCTCCAATGAAGGGTGTTAAACGGTTTGGTGTTAAGGGTAAATTGAGCCCGAAATACATTGGACCTTTTGATATTGTAGAAAGGATTGGTGCCGTTGCTTATAAGTTGGATTTGCCGCCGAATTTGGCTAAGGTTCATAATGTTTTTCATGTTTCTCAATTGAGAAAGTATGTTAGTGATCCAAGCTGGTATTTCAAAAGGAATTTGCCCGAGCTTAAACCGAATTATCATTTGAAGAGAAGCCGATCGTATCCTAGATCCCGTAAGGATAGGAAGTTGAGAAGTAAAGTAGTTCCTTTGGTGAAATTCTTGTGGAGAAGTGCTAATGTCGAAGAAGAGACTTGGGAAACCGAAGCTTCTATGCGTAGTAAATATCCGAGTCTTTTCGAGTAAGGTAATTTTTATTTTCCTCAAGTTTCGAGGGCGAAACTTTTTAAAAGGTGGGGTGATTGTAACACCCGGAAATGTACCCTATTTTTCTAGCAGAAATATTTTACGAAATCTTTTCAGCAAATTTAAGTTTTAAATTAGCTTTTTATGTTTCGAGTCGAATTTAGAATTTCCGAGTTCGAATTTGGAATTTCCGCGAGATTCCATGAAAATCCCGTCTTAAGTCGAGTTTGACTTTTCTTGACTTTTGAGTCGAGTTTGACTTTCTTGACTTTGGAAACCGTCTTTGACTTTTTCCTTCATAACTCACACTACTCCTTAACCTAATATTCATTCAACACAAAATCAAACACACATTTCTTCCTCTCTAAGAAATCTCATATTTCCCTCTTTGATATCGATCTTTGAATTCGCGTAGCTTCTTCGTTACTTGATAGAATTTACGTAAGTTTGTCTTATTCTTCTTCCCTAACCTTCCTCTATCCGTATTGATAATAAAATTATCGTCTTTCTCGCTTTTCAAGCATTCCGTCTTTCTCAAGATGAACTTTATTCATCTTTTTACGATCTATTTGTAGGTGGTGACCTCCAAGATCCCGACAAAGACTATTTCCTTATAGAAGAGGAGCTCAACGATTAGTAGAGACGCATAAAGGTAACGGTGAAGGGTTACTTGGTATCATTTACGTGTTTACATGCTTTATATGCTAGAAATCGTATTTAGAATACGATTAGAAGCTTAGGAATCATGCTATGATTAATGAATGTTGTTATATGATGATTATTAATGATGTATATTGATTGTTGATGATTATTAGAATTGATTTATGAGAATTGAAATGGATTGAATATGTAAAGGAAGCGCACGGATGAAGGAGTGTTCCTGGCCGGTCGACCGGCCGCCGGTCTGCCAACCGGCTGGGAACACATCAGTAACATCCTTGAATTTTTAAGAAAATTTGTATGAGGGACTCTGTGCCGGTCGACCGGCCGCCGGTCGACCGGCCGCCGGTCAACTGACCGGCCCAGAGCTCATTTCTCTGTTTTTGGTCTTGCCCTGTGTTCTGAGCCGGCCCACCGGCCACCGGTCCCCTGCCCGGCCTGGAACACGGCTGTATGCATTTCCTATAATTTCTAAAACTCGTAATTTATAATAGTTCGCATGATCCGTTTATCGTATAATTTTACGTAGTGACTTAGAATTTCAATGTTTTTTTGGTATATGATATCTTATTCGCTTGTATCACATGTTTCGTGACGGTTTTTTCGATATGTTCCACTTGAGGTCGGCTTTCCTTACAAATGATACGGTTTAGAGCACTATTTTGTCTTGTGCTTGTACTCCTTCCTTGGGACCTTCCCGCGTTAAGGCCTTTTTTGGAATGTCGGAACGGAGAGGTATCCTACTGCTTAAAGGCATGTGTTAGTGGGAATACGACGACGTTGTTGGGAGTTGAACGCTATGCGTTGATCGACCCGGCCGTCAAATGTTGTGTACTTGCGAGGTGGTGTTATTTGCATGTAGCGTACCGCATGTTATGAGGCTTGAGCTCGTTTACGCCTCTTTCGTGAATTGATTTACCGAATTTGGGGTATCAGGTCATGTGTAAAGACGATCGTCGGATGGCGAAACGTTTCTATTCGCATTTTCGAACCGGAAAAGGTGAGTTCGGGGATTCTGGGCCAGATTTAGCCTAGGACGGGGGTATTTATATCGTCGTTCTACCAGGAGGAAATTAGTCTACATATACGAAATGTAGCATCGTGTATGAGTTCAGGGAAATGTTTATCCCGTGGATGCCTGTTAATCATACTTGCCATGTACACGATGATAGTGCGTTTCATTTACCGTGAGAGATGTCGTCTTGTGTCGTCTTTGAATGCGTGATTTCATGATATTGTTCATGGTCATTGCTTGATTGGACATGGTCAATGTCTTGGTTCGTTATTGGATGATAATATGTTGGATTCTTTGTGATCATCACATGACTTGACTTGGTTTGTTTGTCGAGTCTCAATCTTATCAATCGTATACCGCTAACGGTGAGATGCAAGCCCTAGTGAGCGTATTCGGTTGCCTAAGAGTGTCTTTCCCGAGTCGTTGAATAACATGATGGTTACGGATTTGATTTCCACATGATTTTATCATTATATCTCGTATTGCCTATCTATTTTTATCGTAACTCACATGGATATGTATATATATGCATGCTTTTCTTTCGTATTACCTTATGTGTACGTTTGATGTAATATGGCTGGGAGAACCCGGAGTTACTCCCCACTGACTGTGGCATTCATGTTTTCATGGATGAACAGGTTGCATGCTAAGGATGACTTTTTGGATCTGATATTTTGGGGTTCGGGTGTGAGCTAGCGGGCGTTGTCCCTGGAAGTTTTCACCTCTAGACGATATTAGCTAGTTTTGCTAAACACTTGTTCTTTGCTAACATTTTAAGAGACCACGTCTCTTTGTTGTATTTCCGTATTTAGTTTGTAACGTTTTGACACACCTCGTGTTATATATATCTTGCATGTTTAAAGGTTTTTAAAATACCGTATTTCCGCATATTATTTCACATGCTTGTATGTTTTATATTTCCGCATTCGCGAGGGTTGTCACACATACACCGTAAGATTCTTGATTACAAAAGAAAACCCTCCGCGTCAAGCACGGAAATGGAGATAATGTTCTTGGTCAAGGAGGGTACAAAATAACAATTATTTTAATACAATTCAAGACCACTAGCTAAGGTGAGTACATAAGTTCCTACGGAGGCAGCGACTACTCTTGCTCTATTCTCCATTAGTAGGTCCACATCACCCTTGGCTAGTGCCCGCACGTCCTTCAGCCCCTGCAAATGATTACAAAGTTGAGAACCACATCCAGTATCAAATACCCAAGTAGAAGTGCAAGCAGTTAATATCTATCATGTAGAGAGAAGAGAGGATTATACCTGACGGTGTCACACATCCATCCTTCTTATCCTTCAAATACTTGGGACAATTGTGTTTCCAATGTCCCTTGACTTTACAATTAAAGCATTCGGCGTCGGCATGCTTCTTGCCCTTAGCCTTGGCATTGGTATTCACAATAGCTTTGCCCTTTCCTCTCCCATGCTTCTTAAATTGGGCCTTAGCTTTGCCCTTTCACTTTTGAACCCCAAGGTTTAAGTTCTTCAACTTCATTGAAAGAACATCCTTTTTCTCACTCCTAGTAGCCTTCATATCCCTTTCAACTTGGTTAAGGAGGGCATGGAGCTCATGAAAGCTTCATGTCAATGCCATGCATGTTATAGTTCGCCCTAGTTTGGGCGAATTTGGGAGGAAGTGAGAGAAGGATGCGGCCAACCGCTAGCTTCTTTGGAATCTTAACCCCTAGGCGCTCTAGGGTGTCCACATGCTCAACCATCTTGAGCACATGGGGGCCAATGTTTTGGCCCTTGTCTAGCTTGGCTTCAAAAATCCGTGTCATAACATCGTATTGGCGTATGTCGGGTGATTGAGAAAACGCCAAGGTCACCCTAGAGAATATGTCATATGCTCCTAGGGTGATGTATTGTTGCTTAAGACTTGAGGACATCGCATATCAAGACCATCTTGACGTCGTTTGCTACTTTTCAGTACTCCTCATAAGCGGCCTTGGCCGCATTAATAGCCCTTTGGCCGGGTTCATTAGGAAGGGGCTCGGTCAAGTAGCGCAAGAGGTGATCCGATAACGCCGCGCCCTTAATCGTCTTTTAAGACGCATTTGTCCATTACGGACCTTAGCCATGAGTCTTTGCCAAGTTGAACGGTATTGTTGTTGTTATTGTTTGCCATTGCGAATTGAATTACTACAACAAAATTAGGAAATATTAACATTCTCAATTTTACTTGTAAAAATACTTTAAACAAGTCACTCATATAATGACCCGTCACGAAATTATATAAGTGATTCCGAGACCCGCATTTTAGATAAAGATGAACATGTTATGCCACCTTTATGTAATAGACGGTAAGTTTACATCATCACTAATTCTACTCTTAGAACTCTCGGTCGACGGATTTCATCTAAACCCATCTCCTAGTCCCGAGATAACGCTTATCCCGTTGAGTCCAACCCAATTTAGGCATGTGATCGCATCACCCTACTTACCGGAGGTAAAAAGGTCCACGTTGTGGTTGTCCTAATGAACACGGGATTCATAGGTGCTTTAATTGGTAAGGCTAAATCTCAATTTATTTTAAGTTGTGTGAGAGGTCTTGCCAATTTAGTTATTAATTCCCTATAAGTGAACTAAGTCGGCGAATTTTGAATAACGCTGAATTGACAATCAAGAAATAAAATTGCATGTTGGCGATTTTGGCATGAGCGGAAAACATAAGCAAGCAATTAACAAATAATAAATCCTAGTATGGCCACCTAGCTAATCTTATTAACTAGATGATTACAAAATCGGAAACCAACTTCTTGGTCCCTTTGCTCTTCATGGAACACGCTTCAAAATGGCACCGTCTTTTGGAACACGACTTCGGGAATATCCGTCTTCATAATAAATAATTACAAATATACAAATGAATACATAGAAAATTTCTATTATACATTTGATCTATTAAATGAAATTATTAATTATTACAAACGGCGATACGAGATCGCAATAAATTACATCTGAATCAGTATTCTCTTACATTACGGGTAATACCGATTAAAATAATCTAGGCCATACTAGGTACAACTTTCATTAAAAATAAATAAATGACATTCATTCATTCAACATAAACAACATAAATAAAATGCTGTAAAAATCATGCCAAAATCGCCCTTAACACTTGCCATGCTCATTCTAGCTCGGTTTTATGTATTTTATTGATTTTTAACTATCAATAATCAATAATCAATAATCAATAATCAACACTCAATTCGTATTTAAGCTCAAACTAATTATTTAAACTGATTTAGAACTCAAATTAGTCCCTAATAATTTTGTTTGTGTTTAATTAGTTTGATTTGATCGTATTTGGTAAATGTAGAGGTTTAATCATAACATTTATGAAATAAACCCAAAATAAAATTTAAACATCATAAAAAATTGAAACCAAATTTTTTTTACATTCTGGAACATTTCCTGGAATTCTAAAAATAAAAAAACATTT
>JAIUZE010067356.1:0-23706 GCA_022085475.1 Heliosperma pusillum
ACACACTGACACAGTCAGTTGTGCTGAACGTTATTACAATTTTGACAAAGTAAATATTCCGCCATTTGACAATTTCAGGGGGCCCCACCACTGCCTTCATCCTTAGAACTCAGAAGTCAGACACCATTCCTCACCTCCTCACGGCATCCTCTGCTTTATAACAGTCTCATTTTGGCTCTCGTCTCCGTTTCCTGGCCACCCCAAACTAATAGTCTCCCATTATCTTTACAATTAAATTTTAATCTTAATAAATGAGGAGCAATATAACCACCACTATCCAAATACTTTTACTATTTCTTATATTAACATCTATCGTTGAGGCACAGAAGCCGTCGGATGGTGAAGTTTCACGGGAAGGAGGACGCGTCAAAGTGAATCCGTTGATGGCAATACTCATAGTTGTCTTAATTCTAGGCCTGTTCAGTGTCTCGGTTTATATCCAACACTGTGTCAGCTCCTCGTGGTCTGCTAGCTTTAATACCGCTACAAGAGGGATCAATGATTTGAATAAATCGATTCACGGTCTCGACCAATCAGTAATCGATACGTTTCCCCTGTTCCCTTATTCCGCAGTCAAGGAGCTTAAGATAGGTAAAGGCGACTTAGAGTGCGCTGTTTGCTTATGCGAGTTTGAAGACGATGAAATGCTACGTTTTCTACCGAAATGTGATCATGTTTTTCATGCCAAATGTATTGATACTTGGCTTGCTGCTCATGTTACTTGCCCTGTTTGCCGAGACAACCTTGGTGTTGGTGTTGTTGTTGTTGTTGTTTCCACTACTAGTACGCCACACAATCAACTCGATGACTTAGACTCATCTGCCACCCCAACCTCGAGTTCTGAGGTACAAACTATGATCAACGAGAGTAATGAAACTACATCGTTGCCAATTGCAAAGAAAATTGCGAGGGCGCATTCGACGGGGCACTCGCTGATACAAGCAGGGGAGAATTGCGAGAAGTATACGTTGAGGTTACCAGCTGAGGTTCGGAGGGAATTGTTGGCTCAAATGAAACTGAAGCGAGCTACGAGCCTAATGGCTATACCGAGACAAAGTAGCTCACGTAGAGGATATCGAGGCGGTGGTGATGGTAGCGGAAGTAGCCGTTACGGTCGGTTTTTTGGAAGATCGTTTTTAATGAGAGTTGCGTCATTTCGATCAACGGTAAAAATTGGGGGTGCTGGGGATTTAACTGAGGGGGGTAACGTATCCAAGACTTGTTCAACGGATCAGTCATTTACTCCCCCA
Source organism: Heliosperma pusillum (assembly GCA_022085475.1). Taxonomy (NCBI): domain Eukaryota; kingdom Viridiplantae; phylum Streptophyta; class Magnoliopsida; order Caryophyllales; family Caryophyllaceae; genus Heliosperma; species Heliosperma pusillum. Next base: position 1,251 of record JAIUZE010067356.1, read on the forward strand.
CTCCCGGTATAATATATACGAAGTAATTCATTTTTTATTATTTTACTATATTAATTTTGTAAATTAATATTGTGAATATTGACGTTGTTATATCTGAATGTAGTGTAAATACGTGTACTTTTTAAATTTAGGTAGGGTTATGGATTTATATGGCTTTTATAAGGGAATGACGAAATTCAATGGAGTGTACAAGCAATTACGAATTTAAGTCAACTTTGTATATACGAAGTATGTATTTAATCTTGTTAATATAGTTAAAACTTTAAAAGACTTTGTAAATTATCCGGTGTAGTTAATAACAATATTCCCAGTCAGATAACTAGCATACCATTATCTTATAATGAGATTCAAGATACTCTCATATAGGGACTATCAGTAAATGGAATTTTTTCTACTAAATTAGCAACATGGTTGACACAAGGTTTGTTTGATCAAAGCCTTAATAAATGTGACTTCTATTGGATTTGGAAACTAAATATTCCCCCAAAGTTAAGATTTTTTTCTTTGGAAAACTTATGTCACGGTTTGCCCACGAAAACTAGACTGATTAGAAGTCATATTGATGTCGCATCTCATTGTGTTCTATGCAATTATCATACAGAGGACCGTGATCATTTCTTTTTCAATTGTCCCTTGATCAAAATAGTTATCTAAGATACAAGCCTTGTTAGCTTCAGTAATTTTTTAGCAGCTTAACTAATGAGCCAAATCAAAGTTCTATAATAAAACTTAGGTCTCTTAGAAACATAATTTTAAAGCCTGATTTCATTAATTAAAGTTGTGTTTATTTGGTGAAATTCATGGTTTTTTAAAAATGACTTTATTTTTAATCATGTTCACATCAACATCAACAATCTCACTATTGTATGTCGTAATGGCAATAAAGTTTGGAATGAGATTAAATTTAAAGATCTAGACAATCCCAATAAAGGCGACTCTGTTAGAAACAATGTAGTGTAAAAGAAATTGGGTGAGAGAAACTTTTAACGGTTTTCTTAAGCTAAATTTTGACGGATAGAAATTAGTAGGGAATAAAGCTGCTTTGGGATACTCTCTAAGAGATGACAATGGTAAAATTATTTTGTTATGAGCTAAAATGTGTGGATCTAATGAGATGCTTGTTGCAGAAGCTCTCGCTTTAAAAAAAAGGCATTTAGCTGCTAAATCTTTAGGAGTCTCGAAATTGATTATTGAAGGTGTAATCTTTGTATCATCAACTCAATTCGTAGTACTAGGCAAATTTCATTGGAAAACTTAAGCATTATCAAGGATGTGAAATTAGATCTTCATTTCTTTAAGTAAGTGATAGTTCAACATTGCTTCCGAGAGGCCAACAAAGTCGATGACTTTATGGTCTCTATTGGGCACACGTGTCCAATTCTTTTGAGGTAGTTTGAAAGTCGTTGACCACAACTGACCTCGCTCATCCAAAATGATGAAATAGGTTGGTCATATCATAAAGGATCAATCTAATTTTCTTACCTTAAAATAATATAATTGAGCATAATGTAAGGAACTTCTACACTTTTCTCCAAGATGGGTTAATTTTATATATCACTTGGTCTTGCTTGAGATGGGGCGACCGGTCTTATTACTTTAGACGAGTCAATCCCCCTCACAAAAAAGCAAGTGGGGCAAGTGGAGGGATTATCCATTATCCCCCCCCCCCCCCCCCCCCCCCCCCCCACCATTATCCATCCCCCCCCCCCCCCCCCCCCCCCCCCCCCCACACTTTTCCACTTGCTCTTTTTGTGAGAGAGCTTGTGTAACACCCCCATATTTTAAAAAGTATTACAAGACCTCTCTAGCACATGAGATTGCTACCATCTCGGTTTCCCGAGTTAGTACATATCAAAACAAGTCATAAAGAAACAATACTTTATTTAATAAATACTTTAACTCAAATACATAGTCTCAAACTAGACGGCATACCATGTAGACCAATAATCCAAAATGACAAACATACTATAAAGTAAAGTAACGTCTAATGCACGACTCCAGTAGACTCCGCGGAAGCTATGACTCGATAGTGGTGATCCCCTCGACATCCCAGCGCAACTCAATAAATTACATGTTGATCACCTGCTCCCCATTCCCCAATGGATCATCACAGTTTGGTAAAACAATAACAGGGTCAATATTCGCATATACTGACCAACGTACAAGATAAGCACAAAGGGAAGGAAAAACCAGAGAGCCATCGCAGCGGACACCTCATTAGACTCAGGTTACCAGTCTGCTCTACAAAACCACCTATTGACCCTGGACCGCAGCCACAGGCGTCGATGTTCCATCTCACCGCAGCGAGACAAATCCGGATCATTAATGTGCACATCCCCCACGTAGCGGGATAACCAAGGGGGCGAACTCGGGGTGTGATCTGTCTTCCAACGGAATCACCAATCATAGTAACCATAGTAACATAGTAACATCGTCAACAATCTCAAACCTGAACTCCATTAACAACATCATCAATCACATAACAAGAACATAGAACATCTTATAAACATCAATTAATAATGCAACACTGAGTAGGGAAACCCTACCTTATAGCAATTCCGATAGCAATCAAGCAGTCAAAAGCATTCCACTAGGAAGTCCCCTCTTATACAAACATAATCATATAATCAACATACAATTCCCTTCCTCAAATCTTTTAGGGTAATCGACACAACATAATCAATTAAAATCAATTGCAATCAAGACTACTTAACCAGATGATCAATCAACGTAGCAAAAGCTTGGATCCGGCACAAGATGATGAAACGTTTCTTGAGGGATTTAGAGAGGATTTGATATTAGGGTTTTGTGATTAAGAGTGTAAACTGCGTTTTAAAAGAAATAACTCCTCTTAATAGCCTTTAATCATCCGTCATTCCAAACCACGATTTCCGTCGTACTCGATCGAGTACAACATGTACTCGGTCGAGTGTCGATGTCACTCGGTCGAGTACACGAGATCAGAGTACCACTAAAATTACCAGCCAACTCTACTCGATCGAGTAAGCCTTACTCGGCCGAGCCCCAAACAAAAGGAAATACGGTGTATTACAGCTTGACCCGTCTAAAACAACAAGACGGGTCGTCCCATCTGAAATGAGAATTTGTGTTATTTTATACTGATGATCATTATTTATATACATATTTTACGCTTCCCTTAGACACATATAACTCGATTTACCGTCTTTTCTTGCTTATTTCTATGCTATTTTAGCTAGAATATCGTTTCTGCCGCTTCTGTTATGTTTTAATGCAGATTGGATGCATTTGGAGCTTTTTGAGTAGATATGGAGCATGCTGGAGTCGGATCGTATAAGGTTAGGCACGGGAATCGAAAAAGAAAGAGAAGAAAAGTGAAGAAACGAGCCAAAAGAAGGGCTGCTCGATCGAGTAGATGACCCTTGCTCGATCGAGTCGCACTATTGTCTTGCTCGATCGAGCAGAAGACCCTTGGTCGATCGAGCAACCTATGTTTTCGGCGGCTTTTCATATTTTCCTAAACTTTAACCTAATTAATTAGATATTTTTGTGTTATAAATAGAAAGCTCGTCTTTCATAATTAGGTGTGCTTTTCTTATGCTTTAATATTAGAAAACCTAATTTAGCTTACTTTGCCTTTGGATTTTATTCGTCAAAGACGATTGTCTTTAGTTCAACTTGTAATCGGTATTCTTCAATCTTTCTTCGTTATTCAATTTAATTACCTTCTTGTTCCTTAATTATTCTTTGTTCATCCTTTCATTGTTGTTAATCATGTTTACTTTAATTATTATTGTTGTTATTTATATTATTATGAGTAGCTAAATTCCTTTCTAGGGTTGAAAGGGGATCTAGGATTGTTAGAAGGGGTAGATTAATTGAAGTGCAATTGCATGGTTATCGTTTGATTATCGTTTTAATACTAGTTTTTTGATTACTGGCCAGTATTAATTAACTAGTCTCGCGAATTAGGATTGACACCGACCGAGTTAAGACTAAGATAGGCTACGATAATTGAATAGAACTCGTTTAATGATAGCGATCACATGTTAAATTGTAGATCTAAAAGGCATAATTGAATCGACCGATCTTGTGACCTTAGATAACTTTATTGCATGATAGTTGACTACACCCTTACCTCTGAACAATAATCCTAGTGAATCTGAGACATTAGACTTTTAATCTCATTGTTTTCAACCTTATTAGTTTGTTATTGCTTATTATTAGTTGTTATTGTTTACTTTTAGTTATTGTTATTTTTTGCCATTAGTTTATAACACAAATCTCAAACCTCAAATTGTTACTTTAGAGACAAATCTAGTTTAACAGATTAGATTACTACCGCCTCCCTGTGGATTCGATACCTTGCTTACCGCTGACTATTAGTTAGTAGTGAATTAGGTTTACTTTGATTAAGGAGACGCGACTTTACCTTATCAAATTTGGCGCCGTTGCCGGGGAGGCAACAGTTTTCTGTTTGTTTCTACATAGTTTGTCTTTTTTGTCTCAGGGAACCTAAGTTCCCTGAGACAGTACTCATCCTTTTCTTTACTTTTTGTTTATGCCCAGGTGTTCTAGGTCCGTTCTCGTGCCCTACGATTCCGAACCAGAGAAGACTCTCCGAGCTAGACGAAACTTTTGGAAGGAAATTGAAGAAGCGAAAGACTTGTGTACGCTCGAAACAGTTTACGCCGAATTCGTCGCAGAAAAACCATCCTTAGAAGAGGATACACCTATTTCTGCACCTACTACAACCATGCCTACTCTAGCCAGCCATTCGGAGCCTACCGTTGCATCTATTCCCAAGGGATTTCAACTCCCTATTACGGGCAATAGTACTTTTGAGATTCGTCCATCTTATATCTCTTTGGTGGAGCGAAACATGTTTGGAGGGAGCCCTACTGAGGATCCTGCTAAGCATATGGAGAAATTCACTAACTATTGCTGCTTTATTCCTTTAACGGGTGGGGTGACGCAAGATCAGATCAAGTTGGTATTATTCCCCTTTTCACTACGAGATGGGGCAGAAGATTGGTTGAGTGAGTTAGATATGGCTGCACTTGGCATCACCGATTGGAATTCTTTGGCTCTTGCAATCTATAAAAGATACTTTCCGCCACAGAAAACCAATGCCATTCGAAGCCAAATCACAAGTTTTAAACAAGGTCCCAATGATAATTTTAATGAGGCCTGGGTTCGCTTCAAAAAGCTTGTCAAGTCTGTTCCACATCATGGTTTTGATACTTGGTTCCTATGCAAACAGTTTTATAATGGGTTATATGATGATCAGAGAACATTGCTAGATTCTGCTGCTAATGGGAGATTCCAAAATAAAACTACTGATGCCGATGCTTGGAAGTTAATTGATGAGATGGCTACTCACACTGCTGAGTATGGGAATCCTAGGGGTAATGTGAGGAGAGGAGGTTCGGATAATGCAGTTGCAGCTCAGTTGAAGGCATTAACTGCCAAAATTGCCGAGTTACAAACTTAAAAGTCCTTGAAAAATAAGAAAACGGTTCATGTCATGGTTCAACAAGAGTCAACCTGTGAAAGATGTGGTACTATTGGGCATAATGCAGTTGAGTCTATGAGTACGGTTGAGCAAGTACTTGCCTTTCAATCTTTTAAGCAAGGTACACCTTACTCCAATTTTTACAATGAAAGGACGAAAGAGCATCCCAATTTCTCCTACCGAAGTCAGAATGTTCTTAATCCTACCCCACCGCCACATCAGCAACAAGGTTCTTCTTATGTGATTCCTCATAATCGCAATTCCTAAGGTAATTACAATCGTTCCAATCAAGGAGGCCAAAAGTTTCAACAACCTCCACCTCCACCACCTCTAAGTAATGATATAGCGAAATTGAAAGCCATGTTGCAGCAAAGTCTTATGATACAACAAAAGCAAGATACTCAGATCTCACAGTTGATAGCTCATAACAAGATGGTTGATACTCAAATTGCCCAATTGGCAATTCAAAATCCACATAAACAACCAGGTAATCTTCCTCCTCAAGGACACCCTCCACATGAACAAGCCAATGCTATCACCTTGAGGAGTGGAACCCATTACAAAGGCCCTGAAATGATAGGGGATGAAACTAATGAAAGCTTGGAAGTTGCTGATCAAAGTTCGAAAAACAGCGAAAAAGGGGCTGAAAATAAGGTTGCTCGATCGATCATCACCCCCTTGCTCGATCGAGCAACCCTTGAAAAAGTTGAAAATTCTGCTCGAAAAGTTCCTGAAAGTTACTGTTCTGAAAAACTCGATCGAGCAACCCCTCTGCTCGATCGAGCAACCCCTGATCAGGATGATAACACTTCTAACTCATCTTCTAAAGCCAAAGAAGCCGAGCCAATTGTCATTGCACTTCCCTTTCCGCACTGCCAACATAAATCCAAGCTTGATAAACAGTTTGGGAGGTTTATGGAAGTGGTCAAGAATTTACAAGTGAGTGTACCTTTTACTGAGTTGATCACTCAAGTGCCGGCTTATGCAAAGTTCATGAAGGATATATTGACAAGGAAGTGGTCCTTTAATGAAGTGGAGACGGTTGCATTTACTGAGGAATGCAGTGCTGTGTTGCAATCCAGATCACCACCTAAGCTAAAGGATCCAGGGAGTTTTTCTATTCCTTATAATATAGGTTGCTTAGCCATTGATAAAGCCCTTTGTGATTTAGGGGCTAGTGTTAGTGTTATGCCATTTTCTATATGCAAAAAGTTAAATATGGGTCAACATACTGTTACAACCATGACCTTACAAATGGCCGACCGTTCTATTAAACACCCTTTGGGTATTTTGGAAGACGTACCGGTTAGAGTAGGGAAATCTTTCATACTAGTTGACTTTGTTGTCTTAGATATGGCTGAGGACACCCAAATTCCTATCATCTTGGGACGACCATTCCTCCATACTGCGGGGGCGGTTATAGATGTTAAGAATGGGAGACTTACACTAACAGTGGGGGATGATACAATCACTTTCAATCTGGATAATGCCATGAAACACCCCATGTTAGAAGAGACATGTCATAGAGTCGATATTGTTGATTTATCTATTGATAGCTGTCTTTCTTTGTGTTTGAATAGGGATCCTCTGGAGATCGCCTTAATTTCCAGAATTGCTGAAGCTGGAAGCTCACGGAGTGAAGAAGTAGTTGAGATGGAAAAACTGCTTACATGAGAGGACTGCAAGTTACAGAAGGTTTATAGCTTAGGTAACCCCCCTAAGGTTACCGAGGTAAAGAAACCTGAACTTAAACCCCTCCCCTCTCATCTTAAGTATGTTTTCCTTGATCCCCATGAGATGAATCCTGTAATTGTCAGTGCTAGCCTATCTGAAAGCCAACTTGCTGATTTGGTGGTGATTTTAAAAATGTACAAAAAGGCTATAGGTTATAGCATTGACGATTTACAAGGTATTAGTCCTGACTTTTGTATGCACCGTATCCACTTAGAAGAAGACCATAAACCTTGTAGGCAGGGTCAACGTCGTTTGAACCCCACTATGCAAGAGGTAGCTAGAAAAGAGGTGCAGAAATTGTTAGATGCAGGGATCATTTATGCTATTTCTGACTCAAAGTGGGTCAGTCCTGTTCAGGTAGTCCCTAAAAAGGGAGGGATTACGGTCGTCACTAATGAGAAAAACGAGCTCATATCTACTAGACTAGTGACAGGGTGGAGGATGTGTATTGATTATAGGAGGCTAAATGTAGCCACTAGGAAAGACCACTTCCCTCTTCCCTCTTCCCTACATTGACCAAATGTTAGAGCGTCTAGCGTGTCATAAATATTTTTGTTATCTAGACGGCTACTCGGGATTTTTTCAGATCCCCATTCATCCTGACGATCAGGAAAAGACTACCTTCACATGCCCTTATGGTGTCTTTGCTTACCGAAGAATGCCTTTTGGGTTATGTAATGCCCCCGCCACCTTTCAACGTTGTATGATGGCTATTTTTTCTGATTATATCGAGTCTATTATGGAGGTCTTTATGGATGACTTCAGTGTTTATGGGACCGATTTTGATAGTTGTTTAGCTAATCTGACTAAAGTCTTACAACGTTGTGAGAAGAGTAATCTTGTGTTAAACTGGGAGAAGTGCCACTTCATGGTAACTGAAGGGGTGGTATTTGGTCATTTGGTGTCTGGACGAGGCATCCAAGTGGATAAAGCTAAAGTGGAAGTGGTTGAGCAATTACCGTACCCGGTGAATGTTAAAAGTGTTAGAAGTTTCCTTGGTCATGCGAGGTTCTATCGCCGTTTTATTAAGGATTTTTCAAAAATTGCTCAACCAATGACTAAGCTTCTCCATAAGGATGCCCCGTTTGTGTTTACTGATGAGTGTGTTAAGTCCTTTGACATGATTAAACAAGCTCTAATCTCAGCTCCTATTATCCAGTCTCCTGATTGGACGTTGCCGTTTGAGATAATGTGTGATGCCAGTGACTATGCAGTTGGGGCTGTTTTGGGGCAAAGGAAGGATAAGGTGCTACATGCAGTTTACTATGCCAGTAAGACGTTGGATGATGCACAAGTTAACTATGCTACCATTGAAAAGGAGTTACTTGCAGTTGTCTTTGCCTTAGATAAGTTTGGAGCCTATCTTGTGGGTTCTAAGGTGATAGTCTACACTGACCATGCATCACTGAAGTACTTGTTGGCTAAGAAGGAAGCCAAACCTCGGCTTATTCGTTGGATCTTGTTGCTACAAGAATTTGATTTGGAGATCCAGGATAAGTCAGGTGCTGAGAATGTGGTTGCTACCATTTGTCTCGTTTAAGGTTCGAAGGGGGAGATTCCATCCCCATTGATGATTCGTTTGCTGATGATCATCTCCTTGCCATTACCATGGAGACTCCATGGTTTGCCGATTATGCTAACTTTTTGGTTGGGGGAATTATGCCTCCAGATCAATCCTATCAGAAAAAGAAGAGATTTCAACACGATGTCAAGAGGTATTTTTGGCATGATCTTTATCTTTTATGGGAATGTGCCGACGGCATTTATCGACGATGTATTCCAGAGGGTGAGGTACATGCCATCCTTTCCTATTGTCACTCTTCTTCATATGGCGGTCATCATGGTGCCTCAAGGACGTTCGCTAACGTAATGCAGTCGGGTTTTTATTGGCCGACTATTCTCAAGGATGCTACTACTTTTGTCCGTTCTTGTGACGCGTGTGAAAGGACGGGTAATATTTCGCAAAGGATTGAGATGCCTCAAACGGGTATTTTGGAAGTTGAAATATTCGATGTTTTGGGTATTGACTACCAAGGGTCATTCCCATCTTCCCATGATAATCAATATATTCTAGTAGCAGTTGATTATGTCTCCAAATGGGTGGAAGCCATTGCCACTCCCATTTGTGATGCCAAAGCAGTTGTTAAACTGTTTCAGAAGATCATTTTCCCACGATTTGGGGTTCCTCGTGCTCTCATTAGCGATGGAGGAAAGCATTTCAATGAGCGTCATCTTAACTCTTTATTGAAGAAATATGGCGTTACACATCGTCGGGGGTTAAGTTATCATCCGCAGACAAGTGGTCAGGTAGAGGTTTCTAATAGGGAGATTAAGTCTATCCTTGAGAAAGTTGTGAGTAAATCCAGGACGAATTGGAGTCGTAAGCTCAATGACACCTTATGGGCTTATAGAACTGCTTTTAAGACTCCAATCGGTGATTCTCCGTACCGGTTAGTCTATGGCAAGGCGTGCCATTTATCGGTAGAACTTGAGCATAAGGCTATGTGGGCCATAAAAGAGCTTAATATGGATCCCTCACTTGCGGGTGAGAAACGACTTATGCAATTGAACGAGCTTGATGAGTTTCGATTGCATGCCTATGATAGTGCTGGGGTTTACAAGGAGAAGACAAAGAAGTGGCATGACAAGCATATTCTGCAGCGGGAATTTAACATTGGTGATAAAGTATTATTATTTAACTCCCGTTTGCGTTTGTTTCCAGGTAAACTAAAGTTCAGATGGTCGGGACCATTCACAGTTACCGAGGTGAACAAGTTTGGGTCGGTTACGCTACAAACCGACAAGGGTGAAGTTTTCAAAGTCAATGGTCAACGCTTGAAGATCTATTATGATGGAGCATTTATAGGAGTGATAGAGGCGGTCGACCTTTTCACTCTTGATAAATCCCCATGACTTTGAGATAACACGGTCGTGCGGGACCGATATAAACCAGCGCTAACCGGGAGGCAACCCGACATTTATTTGTACTTTATTTGTAAATTTTATTTCAATTAGCTTAGTTATTAATGTTTTACTTAAATTAGATTTAGTTTGGATACTTAATATAGTTGTGCTTTCTTGAGTGCGGTGAGGGAGCGATCTAACAATTTTATTGAGTGATTGCAGCTAATACAATTGGAAGTCGCTTTAATAATGAAGAACAAAAAGAAAAGAAAGGAGAAAAGAAAAGCAAACGAGGAAAACAAAGATTTTTTAGGTTGCTCGATCGAGCAAACCTGGCGCTCGATCGAGTTTTATGTACACACCATATTAGGGCTGAGCAAAACAATCCGATTATCCGATTCGATCCGATATCCGATCCGTATTCGATCCGAAAAATTGGATATCCGATCCGAAATATGATTTCGGATCGGATATCCGATCCGAAACTTTCGGATATCGGATCGGATATCAGGTTTTAGATTTTCGGATATCCGTATCCGATCCGAAGTTTGGCAAGTTGGGCAAATTTCTTATTTCAAGCCGTGGTCTTCATTTTTGGGCCGTGTTTTCTTTGTAAACAAATGGGCTTGATATGTATATATACTTACATGTGTATGAAATAGATATAACCAACATTCTAACCTAGTGATTACTACCATTTGCTAGCCGTCATTTTACCCACTACTTCAAACTTTACTCTTAAATTGGTCATTGTTAATATCCTCACATTTTTCTCTCCATTATCACTGCAAATGTACACTTCATCTCAGATCTATAACAAATTTTATCATTGATTTTAAATTCAAACCAATACTTAACTCTTACGAAGATCATTTCATCTAATTTCACCATCTTCTTAGCCACAATCAGACACCTTTGTAAAAGGTGTGTAGAAGTTTCATCTATATTCACCATCTTATTAGTCATTATTAGGTGATTTCTGACGGAAATCAAAATTTATGTTGAACAAAATTATACTCTTATCAGGTCGTGTGGTGTGTCTTCATTATTAGTCGATCCCATCGCTTATCTTCATGTCGTGTGTTGCTTTTTATAATGATAATTGGGCAAAATTTGAGGGTTACGCAAGCATCAGCCTATGTAACTATAAAATATAAGCCAGAATGTTAAATCTATACTTAAGAAATGAATATGGTTCGAATTTAGTTTGGAAATTTCATTTCAGCCTCTTGTCTCATAATATCGGATCGGATATCGGATAATTCGGATATCCGATTTGTTTTTTCGGATATTAATTTTCGGATATCCGATGCTTTCGGATCGGATATCGGATACTAAAAAAATGGGAATTCGGATTCGGATATCCGATCCGATCATCATTTCGGATCGGATATCCGATCCATGCTCTGGCCTACACCATATATCAGCCATACCAGCGAACTTGAAAATCTGGAATTTTTGGGTTTCTCGATCGAGCAGGCTCCCCTTGCTCGATTGAGTCGCCCGGTCTGAACCGGTCCCGAAGCCTTAAACACAGGTTTTCCCCAAATTTTTCTTCATTCTCCTTCTTATTTCGTCACTTTGCTTTTTCCCTAACCCTTATTCTCTCAAATTACCTCCTTCAATCAACTTCAAATCATCAATTCATCATCAAGCTAGCATCAACAATCATTATTCTACTTGTTTTAAGTGCAATTTGTGAAGAAATTGGTGTTCTTGCTCCCTTATTTTGCCCAAAACGTGATTTAGGGTTTGCTTCTTATTTCTTCAATTTTGTGCTTCTAATTCATTGTTTGTTGCTTTCTTACTTTGTTCTTTAGTAATTACTCACCCTTGCATTACTAATTGCTCCGTCTTTCTTGCGTTTTAGACTCAAATTTGATTTTTTTTCGAGTTAGGGTTTGCTAATCTGTCTTTTAGAGCATATAGTTGTGTTTGTGTGTTTTCTTTACTTCAATTAGCCATGTCTAGACAAGTAGGAATTATCAAGCGTCGTAGAGAACCCCGTCTTGTTCGACAGCCCGAAATATAAGTGATTCCGAGTAACCCCACTTACCCTTGGATCGTTTTCAACACACAAGAGCAGCATGACCGCTTTGCTATGCTTATGGGTCATCCTATGGACCCTACTCGTTGTGTGTGCCCCATCGTTCTCCGTGCCCTCGGTTTTGGTAATGCTATATTCGATATGTTTGACGGAATTGGGTTTGGTGGGCTATATTCCCTTAACGAGCTTTCATTTCGACCTTTGACACTAGAATTTTTTAGTTCCTATGATTGGGACGAGCTCAATAAGCGTGTGTCTTTTAGGTTGTTAAATAGGGATTTTGTGTTGTCATATGCTGAATTGGCTAACCATCTTGGTCTTTCTCTTGGCGACGATAATGCTTTTGTTGCTATTCCTTCCGGCTTTCAAGCCGTTGATTATTTTACTCTCTTTACTGGTCTTCCTGATGCGCGTGTTAATGTTATGGCGGTAAATGATGTGCAACATCCTTGTTTGAGGTTGTTTTTGCGTTTCTTTAGCCTCCTTTTGTTTGCTAGGAAGGACCTCAGAAAGTTAAATTCTCATGAGGTTTTATTACTTGCTTCTACCCTCAACCCCAAGCATGAGAATGATTTTTATTTCCACCCGGTCGGTTTGGTGTGCTATGCTTTCTGGAGAGTTAATTCCCCCACCCAACATTCTTTAGACTGTGGTGCCTTGGTCACTAGGTTGGCTAGGCAACTTGCAGGGTTTGGGGGAGACCGTAGATACACACCAATGACCACGATTTATGCCCCTAGAGTAGACGAGGAGTACTTACGCCACACACTAAATTTCAGTGGCGGGTACGGGGGTCCCAGTAGATAGCTCTTCCCGACAGGGATAACCATCTACCTTCTACAGAGCAGTTACCCACCCATGATCCCGAGACTGGACCTACCCCTCCCCCTCGCTCTTATGTGGTTCCTCCTGAGCTTGTTTTTGCTTTGGCCGAGAACCGTCGACCTTGTCGGCGGATGACCCCATCTTCTTCTGCTCAGACTACCACCACCCCGGCTCCACACTCTGCACCCACCCCAGCTCCGTACCCTTACCCTCCACCTGCTTATACATATGATCTGGCTTTGGAGAGGGAGATTAGGATTCACCAGGGCATTAACAATGACTTGGTGGTGAGGGGACTTTGGGAGAACCTTATGCGGATCGACCTTAATGCCACTGCTGGTTGGACTCTGCCAAGCTACTACCGAGGTCCGGGTGACGAGACTGGTGTGTTCCACAATTATGGGGTGACTCCTCAGCAGTTTTCCTAAGAGTTTAGTCACGATTATGGTTGCCTGGGTCGTTCTTGGTATACTCCTATACGACCGGATGCTCCAGTTGATGGGTTATGTGAGCCATTTCGGGCCTCTTCTTCTAGTGCTGCTCAGAGGGGTGATGATGATGATGATGATGATGAAGCTGGTGATCAGGAGCACTAGTGGCCGCTGGTCACTACACCCCCATTTTGCAGCTGGTTTGGGGGCAACTATGTCTATACGGCTGGTATTATCTATCCTTGTACTTTCTTTTATTGTATTTTCTTTTGATTATTTCCCCTTTTCCCTTTGTTAGTTGTGCCCTTTAGGTTGCTGATGTTGGTTATTGTGTGCTGTTGTGCTGTTAGCGTCACACTGAGGATACTGTGATATTTAGGTTTGGGGGAGAGTCTTTATTTATGTTGTGTGTTTATTTCTGTTGTGTGAAAGAAAAAAAAAAGAAAAAAATCCATAAAAATTGAAAAATTTACAAAATCCAAAAACATGCTTTTTTTTATTAGGTCGAGTCTTGGTGAGTTGAATAACTATTATGATAAGTTGCATTGTTTCTGCATTTGAATCCCAAATAAGTTGTCCATGTACATTGTTTTGACTTATTATTTTTGAAAACAAAGCTCATAGTACAAGTCTTGACCGTTTTTGGCATACCTTATGCTAATTAGATTTGGCAATTTTTGTTGGTAAACCACTTAAAATTCCGAGGTCTGTAGAGCTTCCTAGGCCAGGAACATCAATAAACTGGTCTCATTATCTTTAGGCCTGAGTGTGGTACTCCTTGTGGAATGTGTAACATCAAATTGCATAAGTGTGACATTCGTTTCTTGATACTATACGCGTTCGTCTGGTAAGTGCATGAGGAAAGGTGGTTCTTTTTGTTCAAATAAGCCTCACATAGCCAAAAAGACTTGATTTTATACCCTTATTATTGAGTTCTTTACATTTAGCCAATTTGAGCCTTTTGTAGCCTGTTTTATAACCTATATAATAGTTACATTCCTAGAACTTGCCTACCTTATCGGGACAGTCGCAGTAGCATGTTTTTCTTATCTACTTGTCTACTATGGTTGGGTCGGGATTTCTCAAAAAGAATATCAAATGGGTGTAGCAAGTATGTTGGCAATTGTGTCATTTATTCCCTTTTGTTGAGAAAATTTGTGAAGCAAAAGATATGAAAAGAAAAAAAATGAAAAAGAAAGAAAAAGAAAAGAAAAGAAAGAAAAAAGAGGAAAAAGAAATATATGTTGCTTCATTGAATTGTTCAAGCGATAATGAAAGAGAATTTACTAGAGTCTAATGCATATTTAGAGAGCAATATCGATATCTCTCTTGCGTTGTCAAAGTTTAAGATGATTTCTCTAGTCGGTGTTGGTTTGTGCTAGTCTTGTAGATTTGTTTTGGTAAGTGTCGCTGCGACTACCGGTCTTAGCCCCACATTCTCATACGTGCCTTGGCACAATCCACTTCTATACCTTCACCCATTAGCCTCCCTTTTTGTCCTGATTCATGTACTTTATAGCGAATGCGTATTAGTTGGGGAAATTATTATCACATTAGAATGCATGCATGTTTCATGAGTTGAGTGAGTGTTTCTATTTCTTTCTATCTTCACAAAACTCACCTTTACATAAAACTTATGAGTGCATGAGTGAATCCGCGAGAATCCGACAAATTGAGCCTTGCAAGATTGAAAGGTATTTGGTTTTTGTCTATACTACGGTATCATGTAAAATCTTGGAATATGAGCTGCGTTTTCTACTTTCCCGTACCTTTGAATTTGTTTTATTGGTACAACTTGGTCATTACTTTGTTATAGATATGGATATCTTGGGATTTGTATGTGCATTAACATTAGCTTTGAGTTTTTCATTCACCATTTGTATGTTTGTCCTTGTATAGTGTTGAGTGCTTTGCTTAGGGACAAGCAAAGGATTGGTTTGGGGGAGTTTGATGATCATTATTTATATACATATTTTACGTTCCCTTAGACACATATAACTCGATTTACCGTCTTTTCTTGCTTATTTATATGCTATTTTAGCTAGAATATCGTTTCTGCCGCTTCTGTTATGTTTTAATGCAGATTGGATGCATTTGGAGCTTTTTGAGTAGATATGGAGCATGGCGGAGTCGGATCGTATAAGGTTAGGCACGGGAATCGAGAAAGAAAGAGAAGAAAAGTGAAGAAACGAGCCAAAAGAAGGGCTGCTCGATCGAGTAGATGACCCTTGCTCGATCGACTCGCACTATTGTCTTGCTCGATCGAGCAGAAGACCCTTGCTCGATCGAGCAACCTATGTTTTCGGCGGCTTTTCATATTTTCGTAAACTTTAACCTAATTAATTAGATATTTTTGTGTTATAAATAGAAAGCTCGTCTTTCATAATTAGGTGTGCTTTTCTTATGCTTTAATATTAGAAAACCTAATTTAGCTTACTTTGCCTCTGGATTTTATTCATCAAAGACGATTGTCTTTAGTTCAACTTGTAATCGGTATTCTTCAATTTTCTTCGTTATTCAATTTAATTACCTTCTTGTTCCTTAATTATTCTTTGTTCATCCTTTCATTGTTGTTAATCATGTTTACTTTAATTATTATTGTTGTTATTTATATTATTATGAGTAGCTAAATTTCTTTCTAGGGTTGAAAGGGGATCTAGGATTGTTAGAAGGGGTAGATTAATTGATTGAATTGCAATTGCATGGTTATCGTTTGATTATCGTTTTAATACTAGTTGTTTGATTACTGGCCAGGATTAATTAACTAGTCTCGCAAATTAGGATTAACACCGACCGGGTTAAGACTAAGATAGGCTACGATAATTGAATAGAACTCGTTTAATGATAGCGATCGCATGTTAAATTGTAGATCTAAAAGGCATAATTGAATCGACCGATCTTGTGACCTTAGATAACTTTATTGCATGATAGTTGACTACACCCTTACCCCTGAACAATAATCCTAGTGAACCTGAGACCCTAGACTTTTAATCTCATTGTTTTCAACCTTATTAGTTTGTTATTGCTTATTATTAGTTGTTATTGTTTACTTTTAGTTATTGTTATTTTTGCCATTAGTTTAGAACACAAATCTCAAACCTCAAATTGTTACTTTAGAGACAAATCTAGTTTAACAGATTAGATTACTACCGCCTCCCTGTGGATTCGATACCTTGCTTACCGCTGACTATTATTTAGTAGATTATTAGGTTTACTTTGATTAAGGAGACGCGACTTTACCTTATCAAATTTGGCGCCGTTGCCGGGGAGGCAACAGTTTTCTGTTTGTTTCTACTTAGTTTGTCTTTTTCGTCTCAGGGAACCCAAGTTCCTTGAGACAGTACTCATCCTTTTCTTTAGTTTGTCTTTTTCGTCTCAGTGAATTAGGTTTACTTTGATTAAGGAGAAGCGTCTTTACCTTATCATATACTCCGAGTAATCATAGTTGTCGAAGTCATCAACTTCCCCTTCCTTTATACTCCGTATAACTAAACTTTTTTAACCGATGGGTTCTACTTATCTACTTACATTGGAGTTAACTGGGGTCCTAATTTGACATGGAGTTACTTGTAAAGAAACAACTCTCAACATTTATCTTTCCTTTATGGAATTTTTTTATAAGGAAAGGAAATTAGGTCGAATGAAATCGACCTATAACATCCTCGCGGATGTGAACGATAAAAAAAGTCAAATTTTTTAATTTACCTAGAAAATCATAATATAACTAAGAAAGATGAATGATAAAGAGAGAACTTTCAGATATAAAGTCATAAACTTCAAAACCTAGGAAAATGACACAATCTAAAAAAGATGGACAACAAACAAAACCAAAGATCATAACTTAAAAAAATGCAGGAAAAATATGTGTTTTATGATATCAAATCCTCCAAAAGTTAACATCGTGTCGCTAGAATCATTATATGGTATTAAGACTCACAATAATTTATATTCCAATTCTTAAAATAAATTTTCATTCTTAAGATATATATATATGACTAAAAAAAGCTCTCATATGCTAAAATTGAGATAAATTAAAGTCAAATCTTAGAGAAGGCAAGATTCAATAAAAGTTACTGAAGAAACAATTATTTAGGGACAACCTTATAACTGGGGAGAGATTACGATGTAAGGTTTCGTACTTCCATATAAAATATATACTTGATAAGTATATTCATTTCTCTTGAAGTTCATGAATGTTCGTCTCGTGCAAGAATTTGTATAAAAACATTAAAAACATGTTTTTTGTTTGGCAAATCTGTTGCTTTTACTATCAGGGGAATGAATGGGTGAATAAGGGGAATGTAACAAGCGGATCACAACAAGACTACCACAATTTCGGAAAAGCACAGTTATATGTTCATAATGAAGCATAATTTGGATGGGCTTACTGGACACTTAAAAATGACAGGAAACACTGGGATTTCGAGTGGAACATAAGAAATCAGTTTCTCCAATTGAGTGAGTTTTCTAATATTTTCGATATTTAATTTTGCCATTATCTTTTTCATCGAAACCTTATTAAGCAGTAATAATATTCGTAAATATACTGCAATGCTGCTTTGCAGGTAACGTAACTCAACAGGATCACAAGTCTTCAATGTCATTATGCACCTAGGGTTATTTTGTAGCAGCCTTCTACTTGCATCACATTTTGTAAGAGACTGAACTTGCCTTCTTTTCTTGGTTTCTGTATGGGATATTGATATTTCGACAATTCTTGAATTTCTTAGTGAATGTTCCTACATCAGAATTTCTAAAAAAGCCAATAATTTGACCATTGGCCTAAGCAGGGGCGGAGCCAGAATTTAAAATATGGGGTAGCGGATTTTTGTATAATATATTCTCCTATCAAAAGAAGCGAGAAGATAGAAACATATATATACGTACTATATCTTAGGAATTTTTTTTTGTGTCGGTGATAATTACGGCTCACTTTGTCTCATAGTTTAGCCATTTTTGCGATAAATAGTTTTTGCTACTAACTCCTATGACGGTTAAACTAACTAGCAAAAAAATAATTACATATAACCCGCCACTGTATATTTTTTTAAATAATTTATATATTGGCTAGAGTCGCATTTTATCCAATGTAATATTATACTCGCTCTGTTTTTCTATTTTCTTCTCCATTTAAGCATCGACCGTAAATATGTTGGAAAATTAAAAATATCAAAAAAAACAACTAGCGCAAAAGAAAAATGAAGAAAAAAAATTGTGGAAATATATGAAATACCGGGGAAAATCCAATTGAAATGTGGAAAAAAAAAACAATACGGTGGAAAACAATAAATTTTTTTTGTTAAATTAGGGTATAAATTGTGTCAATGAATAGGGAAAAAAAGAGCTCAGGGCGGGATTCGAACCCGGGCTCTTTGCGAAGGAGATTGAAACTTAACCACTACAGCACAGAAGAACTTATTTTATTAATATGGCCTTTCTTTTAATTATTCTTTTCCAAAAGTCAGCAGAACTTGGGGTAGCGACTCATCGTCTTCCTCAAAAGCTTTTCAAGGTTTGGGGTAGCAATGGCTACCCCATGCTACTTAATAGCTACGCCACTGGGCCTAAGCCCCCTTCTTTGGTGGATTGTAGGATGTAACACCCGCAAATGTACCCTATTTGTAATTTAAAAATATTATACGGATACTTTTCAGCGAAATTTAGTTTTAGTTTAGAATTAAATTTTCCGTGTCTAATTTAGAATTTCCGAGTTCGTATTTGGACTTTACGCGAGATTCCGAGTAAGTTACGTCTTAAGACGTTATGGGCTTTTTCCATAGACTTTTCCTCTTACTCCTTCATATACTCCCTCAAACCATAACTCCTTCCTTCATTTCCAGTTACTCTTTCTTTCTCATCAAACCACCAAAACCTAAACTTCATTTTTATCAAGCTTAGATTCGTCGTTACTCCTTCGTTTCTCGCTCAAATTCACTAAGGTTCGTCTTAATCTTTCCCTCTCATCGTCCTCTATCTTAATTGGTAATAAAATTACCGTCTTTCTCGCTTTTCAATTTATCCGTCTTTCTCAAAGATGAATTATATTCATCTTTTGTCGTCTTTGTTTAGGTGGAGACTTTCTAGACCCCGACAAAGATTACTATCTAGTGGAGGAAGGCTTAGAAATCGTTTAAAGACGCATAAAGGTAACGGTGAAGGATTACTCGATATCATTTACGTGTTTTATGTGTTTTTCTATGTTAGTAATCGTATTTAGAATATGATTAGTAAGCTTAGGACTTGTGTTGTTGATGATGGTTGTTGTTAGTTGTTAATTGATATGAGAATTGATGGTTTGTGATGAATTGAGGATTTTTGTTCTTGATAACATGTTGGGATTTGATCGTGCCTGAGTCCAGCGAAGGACGCTGGCAGCGTCGTGGGGCGCTGGCAGCGTTGCTTGCTGCCAATTTCCGAAATCGACTGCAGTTTTCCTGCACTGACCCCTTTTCGTAAAATGATCATATCTCCTTCGTTACTTGCTTGTTTTGGGCTTGTGACATCCCGTTGGAACCGTAAGAGGATAAGCTATCACCTCCATTTGGAATTTCTGCATTTGCATGTCTAGAACTCTAGTTATGACCGTTTGAAGTGGACCCTTGTTTTAGTTGGGTTCCAAACAACGTTGTTTTGGAGAGGGGATCTATGGAGAGGGGATCTATGTTCTTATTTATGCTTCATAAACTTGTTCTAATGCTTATGTATCATGTATTGACTCATTTTTATCATAGTTAAATTTATATAATTCCCTATTCTCATGTTTTGTGACGGTTTTTGGTATGTCCCACTTTGAGTCGGTTTTTACAAATGTTACGGTTTGAGCACTAATTTTCTACGTGCTTTGTACTCTCATTCCCTTGGCTACTTCCACATTCGTAAGGCTGAAATGTCGGAACATGGATGTATCCTACTGATTAATTGCATGTGTTAGTGGGCATACGACGACGTTGTTGGGAGGCGAACGCTTTGCGTTGATCGACCCGGCCGTCAAATGTTGTGTACTTGCGAGGTGGTGTTATTTGCATGTAGCGGTATTATGAGGCTTGAGCTCTTTTCCGCCTCTTTCGTGAATTATATCGACCGAATTTGGGGTACTCGGCGTCTTTGATTGACCGAGTCTTGGATGCGAAATGTTTATCGCATGTGGAACCGGAAAATGCGATTTCGGGAGTCTGGCCAGATTTAGACTAGGACCGTATTATTATCGTCGTTTTACCAGGAGGAAATTAGTCCACATATACGAAATGAATTGAATCGTGTATGCGTTCAGGGAAATGTTTATCTCGTGGATGCCTTTTAATCATACTTGCCATGTACACGGTGCTAGTGCGTTTCATTTACCGTGAGAGATGTCGTCATTGTGTCTTTATGTTTGGATGAATGATTATATGATTGATCATTGGATGACTTGGCATGGTTTGTTTGTCGAGTCTCAATCTTATCAAACTTATACCGCTAACGGTGAGATGTAAGCCCTAGTGAGCGTATTCGGTTGCCTAAGAGTGTCTTCCCGAGTCTTTGTATAACATGATGGATTCGGACTTGTACTCCTTATGCTTTTATCTTTATATATTGAATTGCCTATCTATCCTTATCGTATTTCACATGTATATCTATATATGCATGCTTCTACTTTTGTATTTCCTTTGATGTACGTTTAATGTGATATGACTGGGAGAACCCGGAGTTACTCCCCACTGACTGTGGCGTTCATGTTTTTCATGGATGAACAGGTTGTTTGATTCAGAAAAATGTTACAAGAGGGAGGTAAGGATACCAATGGAAAGATGGAGGCACTATCAAAAGAAATTTTCAAGAGGCAAATAGGTTGGAAGAGAAAGAAGCACCTAGATAGAAGGAAGAGAGCATAATACAATAAGGACGAGAGAATTCATAGATGAAGAAGGAATTCACTTCAATTAGACTTGAAATCTTCAAATCTTCGGTAGAGGATACTCCTTCTAGGTAACACATATTCCACCATAAGACGTAATATTGCTCCTAGCAATTTGGCTAGCCACCCAAGCATAGCCTCATTGGGCAATTGTCTTCTATATGGGAGGGACCTGGTTGGCACTAAACCAACGACTCTTTACACGAGGTCCAACCATCGTCATAAGACAACAAAACAAATAACCGTTACTTCCTAACACCCATTCGCATAAAACAAATAGACTACAACATAAATCCTAATCTACCATCTACCATTCTATCTCACACGTTATATTTTATAAGGTCAAGTTATTTATACAAGGGTACACAAACGTGCGTCGGGAGCAAAAATGCTCTGATACCAACTGTGACACCCTCAAATTTGCGGAAAGAAAAAAAATAATTTAAATAAATAAAAGATGAGAATACGTTTCTAATAGGTTCACTTTCGTGAAAATCGGTAAATTTTAAAACCGGAACCTACTATTAAATATATTCATCATAACAAAGGTGTCTTAAAGAAAAAGGTTCAAAACAAAAGGAAATAATATTATACATATGAATTATCCAAAACGGGAGACATATCTCCCGTATAAATACGGAAATAAAAGAGTGTATAATAATATACAATCCTAAGAACCGAATATAGGTCCAAGGTAAATACTTCGCTCGCTAGCTCGTCAATGTACCCAATGTATGCATCACAAACCTGCCAACCGCATTAAATATAAACCCGGAAGCCACAGTCAGTGGGGAGTAACTCCGAGTTCTCCCAGCCACGAAATGTCGAGTTTAATAAAACATGAACAACATAAAAGAAATGTATATGGCAAATACAAAACCTTAACATATACGATATGCTTTTCATGTTATGAAACAATTAACTAACATATAACCTGTCATATGAAAGCTATCATGTGAATCTGATAACAACCTATAACACGAGGTAGGGAAGCTGGTATGCTAGCTCAGAGGTTACCTTTAAAACATGGCCATGATACACTCAAACCCTAATCAAACATAATATCATGTGAATCAGTTAACAACCAGTAATCCAAACTCTATCAACCTTAGCCGGCTTGCATCTCA
>JAIUZE010067357.1:0-37888 GCA_022085475.1 Heliosperma pusillum
TTTATAGAGCACATGGGCGGTCTATATAGGCCTCATGAGACCATTTATTTTGCCTATTTTAATCTCATGCAAAATGGTAGAGTGTAGGATTGTTTATGATCATGTTCATGTCATAATATGTCCTAATCAATATGTTGTACTGTGATACAAGAAATGAACAATCATCATTGTGTTGTATTTCACTACAATTTCGGTCCACATGGTGAAATGTAGTCCATTTTCATTTTTGATATTTGTCCCACAAATACTTATAATCATATGCTTAATTATCTTATATAATTTAGTGTTAATTTTATCATATAACAATTATATGACATAAATTAATAAATTGTATACACTCAACTTTTAAGTGATACTATACTATTATATCAATATATAATGACTCCCACAATGTCCAGTTAATTTATTTTACAACTCTTTGTAAACATAATTAATTAATTACCTCTACCTCAAATATATCCATAAACTCAGCTAATTTAATGAATTAAAAATTAATTACTAAATTAAATCTTTTTTAATCGTATTAAAATAAGACGTAAAATTTATTCAGTCAGTTATCATATAATTGACTAATAAACTTAACCTGAATGAGTTCCTCATGAAAGTCCATAGACCTTAATTAGACTCCTCTAATTTGTTACTAAATAACTTGTTAATTTAGTATTTAATGATCTATGTAACATGCATGCAAATATAAAGACATTTATATAAAAGAAGAAATTTCCTCACATTGATATGGAAATAAAATGGGCACAACAAGAACTCCTTCTTGTTGTTCTTGAGCTATTAATATGGATGAATAATGATAATCTCCAAACTAGAAGACCTCCTTTAAGATGCACCAAGATGACACCAAATAATCTACCCTTATTAATTAACTAGATAATAAGATAGATATTATACTACTAATATTAGAATATATTACTACACTAGTAATACGCAGTAAATATTAGTATTTGAGAGTTTTTAGAGAGAAGATGAGTTTTTGAGAGATGTAGGAAAAACAAGCAAGAATTGAACAAATAAAATGAACAACCATATTGCCCTTTTATAGGCAATATGGCCGGTCATGGTGAGCCAAAAATGGCTCTTATTTTGCTTATTTTAATCACATGCAAAGTGGTAGAGTGTAGTATTGAATGAAATGATTTTAGGTTACTATTCATGTCATAATCACATGTGACTTGTGAGCATGAAAAAAAGTAACCATCATCACCTTACCAACACTACTCTAACCGGCCATGTGAGGCGTAATTTGATCCATTTTGATTTTTGATATAATCATATGCTTAATTATCTTGTATAATTAAGTGTTAATTTGATCATATAACAATTATATGACACAAATAAATGAATAATATGTACTTAACATTTTAAGTAATATTTTACCATTATATCAATATATAATGGGTCCCACAATGCTTAGTTAATTTATTTTACAACTCCTTGTAAATATAATTAACTAATTACCTCTATCGCAAAACCTCAACTAATTTAGTAATTTAACGATTAATTACTAGTTTAAATCTTATTTAATCGTATTAAAATAAGATATAAATTTATTAGTCAATTATCGCATAATTGAAAAATAAGTTTAATCGAATTTGAGTTCTTAACTCAATTTCTAACAATTAACTCTCGTACATATCGAATATATGTAATGTACTAATTAACTGTATCGTATACAAATAATTAGTTACTATTTGGATTTCATCCTTTAGGTGTGCCCGAAAGGGATCAGTTGATCACCGCCGTCATACGACAATAACGTCAAACTCTAGTCAGCCAACCGTTATTGATTTACGTTAATCAACTGACTAATCCATATATATAGTCAATAAATATCCCAATTATATTCCTTAATAAGATTTATTATGTGGCGCACTATTGTGGAGGACACCTACTCCAACAATCTCCCACTTGTCTGACACAAGTGTGCGTCACCGATTCTCTTGTCTCTTTGTCACATCTCCCACTCAACGCAAGGTGTCTTCCAGGTCGCACTTGCGATTGACAATATCTAGAGTGGTTTTCTCGATAGGGAGAGTAACTGTCTGACCGGAAAATCTACCATAGATCTCTTTCCGAGCGTGGCCACGCATTTACAGTAACTACTCCTCGAGTGGCCTAAAGATGTTTTTACCCAACGTGGGTGGACAATTCCTGTTGATCCATCTACTCTGTATGATGCAAATCACCATGATCCAAAAGAAGTCCATCGGCCTCCTTTTACGGCACGACCTAGAACATCAACAAAAACCAATCGGAAACTGCACCGACTCAGATAGACGGTCGCCAGTCAAAAGAATCGACTTATAGGAATAAGATAGAAGACCCTGCCACGACCAGTCATCAAATAATTGATTTAAGGGTCTCTACAATGTCACTGTCCGACAGAGTGTCATACAGTCTGTCTATGTAAACGACCAGTCATCTCCATGACCCCATGGTGCTGAACCAACCATCGATCGACTTACAATATAGTCATTTCGAGACGTCACCTCATTGAGTGACTAGGGACAAAATACTAAGTTCGTCCTATTCACTTTAATAGGGTCCAACAATCTATTCGGATAAACAAAGTATTAAATTTAGTCAAACTAAATAAAAGAGTTTATAATAAAACTCGAACAATGAATGCAATTATCATATATGAAAGAATTAATACAACATTCAATTATTACATATTTCATAATCTAAAGGAATTCTGGTACACGTCTCAATCCCATTGTGACAACATGACCATCATGCTTAGCCTTTGATAAAGGCTTGGTTAAAGGATCAGCAATGTTGTCATATGTCCCAACCTTACAAATGTCAATTTCCTTTATGTCCACGTAATCTCTAATTACATGATATTTCCTAAGTACATGTCTAGACTTGTTACTAGACTTGGGCTCTTTTGCTTGAAAAATAGCCCCACTGTTATCACAATAAATTGTGATAGGATCTTTGGCAGTAGGGACTACTGTTAGTCCTTCCAAAAATTGCCAAATCCACACAGCTTCCTTTGCAGCTTCAGACGCTGCAAGGTACTCTGCTTCTGTTGTAGAATCCGCTGTAACGCTTTGCTTGAAACTCTTCCAGCAAACAGCTCCTCCAGTCATCATATAAACGTAGCCGGATTGGGATTTCATATCATCCCTATCTGTTTGGAAACTGGCATCTGTGTAACCTTTTACACGTAACTCAGTCTCGCCTCCAAACACTAAGAACGAATCCTTGGTCCTTTTCAAGTACTTAAGGATGTTCTTTACGGCTATCAAGTGACTCTCACCTGGATTTGCTTGGTAACGACTTGTCATGCTCAAAGCATATGCAACATCGGGACGAGTGCACATCATAGCATACATGATTGATCCAACAGCTGATGCGTAAGGGATCAATTTCATGCGTTCAATCTCCTCGGGTTTCGTAGGGCACTCTGATTTGCTCAAAGTGATCCCACTTCCCATAGGAATAAAGCCTCTCTTAGAGTCTTTCATGTTGAACCGATTAAGAATCTTATCAATATAAGTCTCTTTACTTAATGCTAGTATCCTTTTAGATCTATCCCTATAGATCCGGATACCTAAGATGCGCTGGGCCTCTCCTAAGTCTTTCATTTGGAAATGTATTCCTAGCCACTCCTTTACAGAAGTGAGCATTTGAATATCATTCCCAATGAGTAGTATGTCATCTACATACAAGACTAGAAAAGTTACTTTACGCCCACTAAACTTCATGTATAAACATGGTTCCTCGACACTTCGAGTGAAACCATTTTGTTTAATTACATGATCGAAACGATGATTCCAACTCCTGGATGCTTGTTTAAGACAATAGATGGATCTCTTAAGTTTGCATACCTTCTTAGGGTTTGATGGATCCACAAAACCTTCAGGTTGTGTCATGTACACTTCCTCTTCTAGAATCCCATTCAAGAAGGCGGTTTTGACATCCATTTGCCAAATCTCATAATTATGAAATGCGGCAACCGCTAAGATAATCCTTATGGATCGAAGCATGGCGATTGGGGCGAAGGTTTCGTCATAGTGAAGACCATGAACGTGGGTGAAACCTTTTGCCACCAATCTAGCTTTATAAACATCATTATGTTTGTCTATGCCACTTTTGATCTTATAGATCCACTTACACTGAAGAGGTCTTACCTCCTAGGTAAATAACCCAAGTCCCCACTTGATGTCGTACAGAGAATCCATTTCGGATTGCATGGCTCCTAGCCATAGACTTGAGTCGGGACTAGAAATGGCTGCTTGTAGGTAGTAGGTTCGTTTACACGTCAAAAAGTAACAACAATTATAGTCATCACCTTCCTCTAGATACCAGAGGTATCTAATCAGGTTGATGACTCATTCTGCTTGACCTCCTAGGTTCCGAAGGAATTATGACCGTACCAGACGAAGAGGGAACGTTTTCCTCGTCGTCCTTTTCGGTTTGTGGCTCTTGGACTTCATCAAGTTCAAAATTTCTCCCACTCTGTCTTTTAGAAATAAAATCATTTTCTAAAAAGACTGCATCACGAGACACAAACACTTTGTCCTCGTGTTTATTGTAGAAGTAATAAGCACGTGATTCCTTTGGATATCCTACAAAAAGACATTTGTCAGATTTTGGTGCGAGTTTATCGTCAGACTTATTCTTAACAAAAGCCTCGCATCCCCAAATTCTCATAAATGACAAATAAGGAACTTTTTCTGTCCATATCTCATATGGAGTCTTGTTTGCCGCTTTAGTCGGGCTTCGATTAGTGAAAATATTGCAGATAAGATAGCAAAACCCCAAAAATAATCAGGAAGCTCTGTTAGACTCATCATAGATCGAACCATATCTAATAAAGTTCGATTTCTCCTTTCGGATACACCGTTTAATTGAGGTGTTCCATGAGGAGTCCATTGTGATACTATACCACAATCTTTTAGGTGTGAATCAAATTCATTGTTCAAGTATTCACCACCACGATCGGATCGTAGGGCTTTAATCTTTTTATTCAATTGGTTTTCTACTTCATTTTGAAATTCTTTGAATTTTCAAAAGCATCACTTTTATGCCTCATCAAGTAGACATATCCATATCTACTCAAGTCGTCGGTAAAAGTAATGAAGTAGTGATAACCACCTCTAGCTTGGATAGTCATTGGCCCGCATACATCCGTATGTATAAGTCCTAATACTTCACTTGCTCGTGTCCCTTTTCCCGTAAAAGGAGCACGAGTCATCTTGCCTATAAGACAAGATTCGCATACGCCATAAGATTCGTAATCGAATGGTTTGAGTACTTTAGATGAAACAAGTCTCTTTATGCGTCGTTCGTTTATGTGTCCTAAACGACAATGCCAAAGGTATGATTGATTAGGTTCACCTGTTTTGAGCTTCTTGTTTTCTACATGATATACCTCTTTTGCAATATCTAAAACATAAATACCTCCAATAGATATGGCCTCGCCATAAACCATTTCATTAAGTGAAAAAGTACAACAGTTGTTCTTAATGCAAAATGAAAATCCTTCCATGTCTAACACGGAAATGGAGATAATGTTCTTGGTAAGAGTTGGTACATAATAGCAATTATTTAAATACAACTCTAAACCATAGGCAAAAGAAGAACGTAGGTGCCCACGGAAACTGCGGCTACCTTAGCTCCATTTCCCATGCGTAGGTCCACGTCACCCTTGGCTAGTGCTTGCACGTCCCTCAGCCCCTGTACATGATTACAAAGGTGAGAACCACAACCGGTATCACATACCCAAGAAGATGTACTAGCAAAGTTAATATCTATCATATAGAGTGATGAAAGAATTTTACCTGACGTTGTCACACAACCGTCCTTCTTATCTTTCAAGTACTTGGGGCAATTGCGTTTCCAATGCCCTTCGCCATTACAATAATAGCAATCCGCCTCCGCGTGTTCGTTGACTTTGGGCTTTGGCTTATAAAAGACCTTGCCCTTTCCCTTGCCGGATTTCTTGAAAAGAGTCATACCCTTTCCCTTGTCCTTCCTCACCCCAAGGTTCATGTTCTTCATTTTCATGGAAAGAACATCCTTGGGTACACTCCCACTAGCCTCCATGTCCCTCTCAGCTTGGGTGATTAGTGCATGGAGTTCATGGAAACTCTTTTCCATGCCATTCATGTTATAGTTCACCCTAAATTGGGTGAACTTAGGTGTGAGTGAATGAAGGATCTTACCCACCACCAATTGCTTCGGAATTTTGCACCCTAGACGCTCTAAGGAGTCCGCGTGCTCAACCATTTTGAGCACGTGTGGGCCAACTTTTTGGCCCCTGGACGCTATGTCAAGAGTTCGTAGCCGCCTCATATTGTGAGAATTTGAGGGCTGCGAAAACATCACTGATCCTCGTGAATCTCGTCATATCATCGAGTGATATCAATTGGAGTTTGAGTTTGAGTGAGATTGACCCAATTAAGAGACATTCTTGACGTCATTACACCTTCAAATAAAGGTCATATCGGTCCGAACCTACCGCGGGAGATCTAAGGGCGCGGGTTTCTTTGGGGGCTCTTCACCCAGTAGCGAAGCCACGTTATCGGATAACGCTGCACTCTTGATCGTTACTCCCCATCCACGAAGTTACTTCCGTCATCTTTAGGAAACACTTGTCCATGACGGATCTCAACCATGAGTCCTTACCCAAGGTTGCAGCGTTTGATGATGTCGACATTATGCGAATATGGTAACTACAACAAAAAGAAATATATAAACATTCATTGTTAATTTACTTGAAAAACATTTTAACAAGTTTTAGCATTCATATAATGACCTCTCACTAAATTATATAAATGATTCCAAGACCCATCTTTAAATAAAAATAGTCATCGCATGCTACTTTTATCTAGAAATGGTAAGTCATTACTTGACTAATTCTACCCTCGAACTCTTGGTTGACGGATTTCAACTAAATCCAGCTCCTAGTCCCAAGATAACGCTTATCTCGTTGAGTCCAATCCAATTTTAGCTTGTGATCGTATCACCCTACTTACCCGAGGTAAAAAGGGACCCACGAGCGTGGTAGCCCTAATGAACACGGGATTCATAGGTGTTATTAATTGGTAAAGGCTAATCTCAATTTTTAAACATGTGAGAGATCTTGTCAATTTAGTTAGTAATTCCCTATAAGTGAACTAAGTCGGTGAATTGTGAATAACGTTGAATTGACAATAACGGTAAATGAAAATGCATGTGTGACGATTTTGGCATGAGAGGACATAAAGCAAGCAACCAAGAGCAACAATGAAAATCCTAGTAATGGCCACCTAGCTAACCAAAATTAAAAGATAGTTTACAACTCGGAAACCAACTCCTTTGGTCCTTTTCCTCTTCAACTTGAGAATTTACCTTCCAAAAGGCACCATATTGAGGGAGGTCACCGGTCTTCATAAAAATAATTACAAATATACAAATATACAAATTCCTATTATACATTTATTCTATGAAATGAAATTATTAAAATTATACAAACCGGCGATACGAGATCGCAATAAAATTACAACCAAACCGTTATTCCCTGACATTACGGGTAATAACGATTAAAAATAACTAGGCCATACTAGGTACAAAATTTGCATAAATTATTAAATAAATGACATTCATTCATTCAACCATAAATAAAATAAATTGCTGCAAAATTCATGCCAAAATCGTCCTAAATTCATTCATGCTCATTGTAGCTCGATTTTTTTTCCGGGATTTATTGATTTTTAACCATTAAAAATCACTATCAACTTTTAAATCTCATTTAAATTCAAACTAATTAACTAAACTGATTTAGAACTCAAAATTAGTCACTACTAATTTTGTTGGTCATTAAATAGATCGATTTGATTTCATTTGCTAAATATTACGGTTTAATCATAACAATTATGAAATAAAACCAAAATAAAATATAAACATCATAAAATTTGAAACCAAAACTTTTGTACATTCTGGAACAATTCCAGGAACTATAAAAATAAAAAACATTTGCCCAAAAAATTTAAATTAATTTTATGAACAAATAGCTTTGTATTTAATGGTTTTATCAAATAAAAACATTAGATATAGTAAAAAAGTGAAACAAATTATGAAATTTCACCAAGAGTATCAAAATCAGAATTTTAAATGTAAAAAAAATTTTCAAGACCAGAAATGGACGTTTCAATTTTATGAACATTATAATCTCATATTATCGACTTTTATCGTATAAAAATCAATGAACATGCAATACATAAGTAAAAGTCACGAAATTTTAAATACAATATGTAAGAAATGCATGTGAGATCATATTAAAATTTCATGGCCAGAATCAACATGCAACTATTTTTAGTTAACTTTTAACTCATAAAATGCATGTTAACTCAGTTTAAACGCCAAAAATCAAAATAAATAGCAAATTAATCCCTAAAATCACGAAATTTGACCACAAACAGTTTGAGGTCAGTAGGTATACATGCACCAAATGTTTTTGTCAGAATCGTATTTTCACTCAAAATCTTTGATTTATTAGTTATCTTATAACTTTAATAAAAATTTCCAAAATAAACATGCATGCTATAAGCTAGCTCTGATACCACATGAAAGTCCATAGATCTTAATTAGACTCTTCTAATTAGTTGCTAAATTACTTGTTAATTTAGTATTTAATGATCTATGTAACATGCATGCAAATATAAACACATTTATATAAGAGAAGAAATTTCCTCACATTGATATGGAAAAAATAAGGGCACAATAAGAACTCCTTCTAAGGGCACAATAATAACTCCTTCTTGTTGTTCTTGAGCTACAAATATGGATGAACACAAACAATCTCCAAAGTAGAAGATCTCCTCTAAGTTGCACCAAGATAAACCCAAATAATCTACCCTTATTATTAACTAGATAATAAGATAGATATTATACTACTAATATTATGACTATATTACTACACTAGTAATACTTAGTAAATATTAGTATTTGAGAGTTTTTAGTGAGAGGAAGAATTTTAGAGAGAAGTGTAACAATTTCACAAAATGAAGTAGTAGAATAATGAACAACATTTGTTCATTATATAGCCAAAAAGGCCGGACCATTTAGTCCAAAAATGACTCTTATTTTGCTCAATTTGATCACATGCATTAGGGTGAAGTGTTGTAGTATAAGTGATGATTATATTCTTCTTGTTATGTCACTTTCAATTAGTAACTAAAGAGTGTAAACAAGAGCAACAATAATCACCATTGTAACTACAATCCAACCGGCCACAATGGCCTAGTTTGGTCCATTTTGATTTTGGATATTTGTCTCACAAATACTTATTGATCATATGGTTAATTATCTTGTATAATTAAGTGTTAATTTGATCATATAACAATTATATGACTCAATTAAATAAATAATATGTACTTAACATTTTAAGTAATATTTTACCATTATATCAATATATAATGGGTCCCACAATGCTTAGTTAATTTATTTTACAACTCCTTGTAAATATAATTAACTAATTACCTCTATCTCAAAACCTCAACTAATTTAGTAATTTAACGATTAATTACTAAGTTAAATCTTATTTAATCGTATTAAAATAAGATATAAAATTATTAGTCAATTATCGCATAATTGAAAAATAAGTTTAATCGAATTTGAGTTCTTAACTCAATTTCTAACAATTAACTCTCGTACATATCGAATATATGTAATGTACTAATTAACTGTATCGTATACAAATAATTAGTTACTATTTGGATTTCATCCTTTAGGTGTGACCGAAAGGGATCAGTTGATCACCGCCGTCAAACGACAATAACGTCAAACTCTAGTCGTTATTGATTTACTCTAGTCAGCCAACCGTTATTGATTTACGTTAATCAACTGACTAATCATATATATAGTCAATAAATATCCCAATTATATTCCTTAATAAGATTTATGTGGCGCACTATTGTGGAGGACACCTACTCCAACAGTTGGGAGGCGAACGCTTTGCGTTGATCGACCCGGCCGTCAAATGTTGTGTACTTGCGAGGTGGTGTCAAATGCATGTAGCGTACCGCTGTTTATGAGGCTTGTGCTCTTTTCCGCCCCTTTCGTGAATTAACGACCGAATTTGGGGTACTCGGCGTCTATGATTGACCGAGTCTTGGATGCGAAATGTCATCGCATGTCGAATCGGAAAATGTGATTCCGAGAGTCTGGCCAGATTTAGACTAGGACCGTATTATTATCATCGTGCTACCAGGAGGAAATTAGTCTACATATACGAAATGAATTGAATCGTGTATGCGTTCAGGGCAATGATTTATCCCGTGGATGCCTTTTAATCATACTCGCTGGGACACGGTGCTAGTGCGTGGCATTTACCGTGAGAGAGGTCGTCAATGTATTGTATGTTTGAATGGATGATAATATGATTGATTATTTGTGATCATCGCATGACTTGGCATGGTTTGGTTGTCGAGTCTCAATCTTATCAAACTTATACCGCTAACGGTGAGATGCAAGCCCTAGTGAGTGTATTCGGTTGCCTAAGAGTGTCTTCCCCGAGTCTTTCTATAACATGATGGATTCGGATTTGTATTCCATATGCTCTTATCATTATATATTGAATTGCCTATCTATGCTTATCGTATTTCACATGTATATCTATATATGCATGCTTCTACTTTTGTATTTCCTTTTATGTACGTTTAATGTGATATGGCTGGGAGAACCCGGAGTTACTCCCCACTGACTGTGGCGTTCATGTTTTTTATGGATGAACAGGTTGCTTGATTGGATGACTTTTTGCTTGTGGTATTTTGGGTTCGGGTGTGAGCTAGCGGGCGTTGTCCCTGGCTGAACCACATCTAGACGTAATTAGCTAGTTTGCTAATCACTTTTACTTTGATAACATTTGGAGAGACTTCGTCTCTTGTTGAAGTATATTTCGTACTTTGGTTTGTAATATTTGACACTCCTCGTATACTTCTTCTTGCATGTATAAAAGTTTTAAAAACATCGTATTTTCCGCTATTTAATTCACATGCTTGTTATGTCTTATTTTTGCATTCGCGAGGGTTGTCACACTTGTTCTTGTCTTTTCAATGATGCCAAGAGGGGGAATAAATGATATGATTTGAGTCTTTGCTTAAGCTTGCTACTTGTCAAGACTAGTTATCTCTTAAAGTCTTTCAAGTAATAACTTTGGCTAAGTTGTTATGTTCTTGCGATCAAAGTTGCTATAACTTTGGAGTGTTTTGTTGAGGGGGAACCATACTTAGTCACATTGTTAAGAGAGATCATATCAGACTTGTCATCATCAAAAAGGAGGAATTTGTTGGACCTATTTTATAGTTTTGATAATGACATGTGCTTAGTTGATAATGTGCTTTACTCGATATATCATATGCGTGTAATTGTGTGCTTTAGTCTTATAATAGCTAGCAACAATTATGAGAAGAAAGATCAAAGTTAGGCATTACTTTGACAAAGTCTGTGAGACAAAGTTATAATAAATTCAGGAATAACTTTGGAAGTGTACATGAAAGTTATAGCTACCCAGTCATAACTTTAAAGAAAAACACTTCAATCAAGATCTACCTCAAACAACACAAGACTCGAGATGGAGGGTCTTTGTGATCAAGATGAAGAGATGATCCGTATACTGAAGATCTTTGTGAAGATTAGATAGTATAGGTCGTCATTCGGTAACTATTCCATTCGAGTGATTTTAAGTTCAAAGTTATAGCTTTAGCCTATAACTTTGGATGATAAATGTTGATGCATGATTTTGGAAATAAATGTTTTAAATGTTTTCAAAAGTGAAAGAGTATTTTTATATTTATCAAAAGTTTAATAGAGAATATATTTATGAGATTCTATTGGTTGTATGACAACTTATGGTTGGTTCATGCTACCTAGGGTTTTCCTAATATCTGCTATCCTCAATTTGTTGTTAACCTAATAAAGCCCCACCTAAAGTTTGAGCCACCTAAGGGTTTCGCGTAAACCAGATTGTTTGGGGGTGTGCCACCTATGGTGCTGCCTTCTAGGTTTCGGGGGGGTAGCTAGGGGATTTCGCCACCCTTATGCTTGTTTTCTTGTTTACCTTAATCTAGGATTCTACTAATTCTTTACAAGACAATAATTTGAGATTTAAAGATAATCTGTAGTTCTAATAGATAAACCGAATAATATTTTATGGTATTTACAGATAACATCTTTCTTAAATATTAACTAGGGTTTTAGATCTACTATCTTCTTATTATTACTATAATACTCCTTCACATCTTAAGTTGTAAAGCACACACAGAAATATACACACACCAACTACACGGCACACATACTTACTTTGGGGGGGGGGTTGATTTTTCCCAACATCGTTTAAACAACCGTTGATCAAAATATTTATATTTTGTTTAGAGTTGTTTTTCACAATAGTGTGTGCATCATTATTATCAATCGCTTGAGGAAATACGTTATGGGATAATATAAATGATTATAAGCTTACAATTCTTTAACGGAATTTGTTGGTGAGTTATATTGCTTTCTATTAGCTTAAGTGTATAGATTATTTAGCGTATTACACCTTGAGTTATAATCATAGTGTTGATTATACGAGTGGGTTGATAACTTTTGTAATCCGTAGAAAGGTACTAAGAATTATTAATCGAGAATAGTGGACGTAGGTTTCAACGTGTGAAACTGAACCACTTCAAATATCCGTGTGCCTCTCTCTACTCTCTTTACTTTTTGTTATTTCGTTACTTACGCTTACTTTGATTAATTAATTAGTTGATTTTTATTCATAAGATCAAATAATTAATTACATATCATATAAATCGAAAAAGTGGGGCTAGTTTTTAATACTCAATTCACCCCCCCTCTTTCGTATTCGATCAATAGACTTTACACTTTATTTAACCCACAATATTACCAAGTTATCCTTATACTCATTTGATACTTACACAAAATGCATTTACATGGCATACCGATTAACCAAGAATTAAACCCACAATCACATGACCCACCTAATTTTTTCCTATTTACCCCTTCTCTTTCCACCTTTTCTTTTAAATACTCAAATTTTCCTTATGTTACCTTTCGTCTGGATCAGTGGCAGTAATATACTTAAATTTTATATATTTATGTCATTTAGTTTATTTTATATTATTAAAAATAAAATAACAAATCATATTGGCATCACTTGATGTCATCATTTTTAATTAAGGAATGTCATGTATTTATTTCATACTATTCCAACTTTCCAAATTATGACAACTGTCTTAGATTTTAATAGTATTTTCCTAAATTAATTACTTTCATAAAAATTTATACAATAGTGTATGAAATTTTTTTCTACATATAAAACGATATATTATAATGAAACTGTTTTAGTTTTATGTCATTAATTGAAATCCCGGAATTTTAGTTTCTATTTATAGTAGTATTTAATTATATATTAGATATATTAGAGTAGATGTAGATCTGTCATATGGGTCGGGTCCTACGGGTCTCGGGTCGGGTTAGCGCAACAATAAAGTAAAAAAAAAGTTGATGAAGCCTTTTATTTATCATTTTTCAGCTGAAAATATACTTTTTAAAATTAAATCCCATTTAATAT
This sequence comes from Heliosperma pusillum, assembly GCA_022085475.1. Lineage (NCBI taxonomy): Eukaryota > Viridiplantae > Streptophyta > Magnoliopsida > Caryophyllales > Caryophyllaceae > Heliosperma > Heliosperma pusillum. The sequence continues at coordinate 13,580 of JAIUZE010067357.1, forward strand.
TAATAATATGATTTTAACATTATTTATTGTACTTATATCAAGATATATATTGAAATAAAATCATTTTATTAACTATTTTATTATTCAATGACAGAAAGTAATACAACAAATTTTCAATTATTATTTTAGTTAAAATATTAAAATAATTTATTTTATATTCATTTCTATATAATATAAAAATATCAATATTTAAAAAAAGTTCTTAATTTATTTTTAACCCACCAGGTCGAGCCGGTCGGGACATGTTTCAACCTTAAAATTAGACTTGTCAAAACCAACCCGACTCGATTAACCCGACCCGAAAAGGCTGACCCGAGACTCGAAATTAACCGGAACTATAACCCTAATTTATGACCTGAAACCCGAATTGACTCGACCTTAACATGACCCGCACTGTGTTGACCTGAAAGTACCCCGACGACCCGATCCGAAACCACTAACCCGAAAATGACTCGAAAAACAATATATCTATAATTGAATTAAAAAGACTTGAAATGACTAAACGTACTTTTTTTTCTTAATCATTGACCCGAAAATGACCCGAACCCGCAATAACCAAACCCGTTGACCCGAAACGGACCCGATCAACTTACCCGAAAAACGCCTGAAACCCGAACAACCCGACTCGACCCAAACTAACCCGCTAATATAATAGACCTGAACTGATCTGACCTGAATTGGCCCATCCCAAACCCGATCTGATTGACCCGTTTGCCAGGTCTACTTGAAATAACGGGTAATTTCGGGTTTGGTCATCTCGGGTCGGGTCTAGTCTTTGATCCTAAAACTGTAAAATTTACGGTTCTTTGACCCTAAAAAACTGGGTTGGGTCGGGTCATGTCTACAAATCGGGGCATTTTTTGATAGGTCTAATTAGATGATATAATAAAGTTATAAACGTTTGTACGAATTTGTATTAACTTGACAAATTATGAACCAAGCTTATGTCAATTAATCCGAAGGAAACGTCAAGAAACGTAGGTATAGATTACGGAGTAATTCTTTTGTACAACTACATAATATTCTTTCAAATTTAATTTAAAAAAAGAAAAAGTAAGAATGGGAGTGAAAGTTCAATAAAAAACATTTGGTTAAGCACCTTTAATCAATCACACTCGTCATTGCCTAGAAATTTTAATCCTTAAAAATTCAATTACATTTTTAAGTGGATGTTAATCTTGGCACGTAATTGTGATGTATGTTAATAATTGCCAAATGATAACTTTTGGCCTTATCTTCTTGTTGTTGGACATAATGCTATGTAGTGGTTCGTCATTTTTGACTTTTTAAATATGTGGTCGGTTAGCTAGTTTGGTACTACGGCTTATGATTTATATGGGATTATCTATTCTAGTGCTTATTCATGCTACGAGATTAGGAGGCCTGTAGTACGGATGGTATATTATTTGGATGGATTATTGTTATGATCGTGTGATTATTGAATATGTAAGATTTACATTTATTTAGATCAATAGCTAATTTTTTTCAAAATAAAATGACTTAATTAGTAGTAACTTTGTATAATTAAAAAGAAAAACAAATAAGCACATTAAAAAAACGAGACGGATTGTTTGTGACACCCCGCGATTTCGCAATAAAGCAAACATATAATTTGCAACGGAAATACAAGATTTTTAAAAATTTTATATAGGCAAAACCGCGAATGTCACTATATTATAAAAAGTTGTGTGGAAGCGTGAATACCTCGTGTTGGGCCTCTGCTGCATCAGTGTCCACGGTCCATAATAGTATGATATTGTACGCTTTGGGCCAAGCCCTCACGGATTTACTCTTGGGCTTCTTTCCCAAAAGGCCTCATACTATTATATTTGTGGACACTTATAAAGACCTTATTTCATCTTTATTCTATCAATGTGGGACATGAGTTTGCACCCTAACATAAAACCAAAACATAGTTTAATAAATTGTTTATAAAAATTGTAACTTAAATAGATACAGGAGACACCGATCCTTTGATAACTACACAATTAAGATAATAAACTAATATAAACTACTACGTTAAGGGTGAATCGCTGAAACTAGAACGCTCGCTAGCTCACTCGTCAAAACCTCATGCAACACCAACCTGCAACCTGTACATTCATGAAACATGAATGCCACAGTCAGTGGGGAGTAACTCGGGGTTCTCCCAGCTATATCACATCAAAACGCACATAAACAAGTATAGAAACATATATCATCATGCATACATACATATCATGTGAAGTATAAGTAGAACATTTCATAATAACCTGAATATCTGATACGTATCGTTTAGCGTATACAAATTAGTAATTTATAATACATATCTTAACCTCAAAAATAAGGATAAGTAGGGTCGATCCCACAGAGAGATTGGTAAATTAATTAACTATTATGTAGTCAACTAACTTACATATTAACACTAGTAACATATTTACGGAATTGGGGGGGGGGGGGGGGGGTTATTTAGTGAATTAAATATTGTAATCTAAATAGATATAAGTGAAACAAGCATCTGTTAAGCTCATAATTCCTAGTTTAGTTAATATTCTAGTTTCTTTAATTTGTTGATTCTTCTAGCAAATATTCAATTAACAATAGGCTAACCGTAGAAAACTTAGGCGCTAAATCTCCCTATCAATCCTTACTTTTAACCATTAGTGAGCCGCTCGACTACCGATACTAGATAACCGTTTTTACACAAGGTTCAAAGTTCCGCAAACTGACTAGCCGCATTAAGAATTAGAAAGACCTTATTAACCGTATCAATCACCCAAGTGGTTTCAATACTCAAGAAATGAACACATCCAATTATACTCCTAGCTTAATTTAGTGACATCATTGCAGTCCTAAAATAAACTAGTTGCTACTCGGTTAATTAATCCAACGCCGCGCCAAATTAATCAACTAGCTATAAACCAATGACAATTAAAACGAGCATAAATAGAATACTATTAAACAAATATTGTCAGAACCATTAACGATTTATAACTGAAAGATTAATTCATCAAGGTTCCAAATTAGTACTAACGAGAACGAAATTATCTAAAGATAAGAAGGGAGTACTAATAAATTAAGTACAGAAAATCGTCCCTTGTTTCGGTTGCAAAACCCCCGCAAGATAGGTCTTCCATCTTCCTCTGGGTCGGAGCCGCTTCACCCGTCGGACTGCTTCTCTTCAGATCCGTCACCAAATTGCTCCCGTCAGATTTTGGGATTTATTTCTTATATACTTGCTCTCTAAATTAGGGTAGTTGAGACGGGTATTTATACTTGAACAAGGCCGGTGTTTCGGAAAGAGTAAGATAGATCTAATGCGTAAAATACCGAAACAGATAGACTTTGAGACGGAGTTGGAGTTTCCATGGCTACGTTGGTTCTTCTCGTAGCTTCTGCTCTTCTTTCTATCCTTTACATTATTTGTTTCCTGGTTCTTTGATTTTGGGTACTTGGCCCACGTGCTACTTCAACCTCAAGCTGTGTTTGGCATTGATCCATTATGTGTGGATTATGTCCATACATTTCCTCTACTTGTTTTGTAACACCCCGTGTTTTTATAATAAATTTTATCCGTAAATATATTTATTAAAATAATAATTTGCTAGTTTAATTATTTAATGCGTATTTAACGCTTGCGATCTCTTTTATGTTATTTTTCCGTTTTTACCTAATTTGGATGGGTTAAAATGTCCGCGCACGATTTGACTATTTAAATTTAATAACTACTTTTCTTATATAAATTATTTGAGCGTTTTAATTATTCTAAACTTAATCTGCAATTGGATTATCCATCTTGTGAGCTAATGGATCAAAAGCCCACTTAAACTCTCTTATAAATAGAAAATTTAACCTAGCAAGTAGGTTGCTCAATCTATTTCTTTCGTACGCACATTTGTGCCGCAGCCACTATCTTTCTTCCTCTATTCTTATTTCCCCCATTTGACTTCATTGTTATGCAACTTTCTTCATCCAAATAAAATATAAATTATATATTTACAATCATGGCTCTTACATCTACAATATATTTTATTCATAATATTTTTAAGGGACTCGATTGTATGGGGTTTAGACCTACCTTTTGGGTTTACATATATTTGAATGTAAATAAGAAGAATAAGAAGAAGATGTCTTTCTTTAGTTGTTTTTGGAGGAGGATTCGTGTAAGACAATATTAATGGCGTCTTTCTGAAGATGAAGATTATTTTGTGGTCATTATTGCGTAATAAAGGTAACTAGGTGTTTTCCTTTAATTGTGTTTATAGAAACTAAATTATTAACCTAATATAATGATTGATTTTATGATTAATTGTTTGTGTGGTTATTTATGTTTATGATTCACATGTTTAATTGCATTTAGTATTTATGTTGTTATTCTATTTTCAATTATTTATTTGGTGCGCGAACTAGGTTTCAAATCGCGAACCCTAGCGTCGTTGTTGGTGGCGCGGCCGTGGGGTTGTTGTGGCCTAGGGTTTCGGCCTCCTCCTTGTGGGAGAGGCTAGGGTTTGCTTATGTTGAGAAATTAGGGTTTTGGTTTACATCATTAAGGTTATAGCTGAAGTTACTATAACTTTGCATGTAAGCTACCCTAGTTATACCTATTTGAGCTATAACTTTGAATGTGACGTTATGGTGCGGTGTACTATAACAAGACTCGTTGTGGTGACATGGCGGTTTGTACCGTGGAGTCGACCCCTCGGTGAATTTGTTATAGAGGACTAACCCGTGATGGAAGAGAGTTATAGTTGATGATACTATAACCTCGCACGCATAATGTTATAGCTTGAAGTGCTATAACTTCACTAAAGTTGAGTGAAAGTTATAACTGAAGGTACTTTAACTTTACTGAGGTTAACTGAAGGTTATAGTTGATGATACTATAACCTGACACGCTTAACTAAGGTTATAGTTGAGGTGCTATAACTTCACTAAAGTTTAGTGAAGGTTATAGCTGAAGTTGCTATAACTTCACTAAAGTCGAGTGAAGGTTATAGCTGAAGTTATTATAACTTCACTAAAGTCGAGTGAAGGTTATAGCTGAAGTTACTATAACTGCACTAGGGTTAAGTGAAGGTTATAGTAAGAGGTACTGTAACATTGAGTTGTTATATGCTTCTGTGTCTGGTAATATGGTAACTCGAACTATAACATGACCTTTGAGGTGTAATGTTATAGGTCAAGATACTATAACCTTTGGATATATGTGCTTGCTTATGTGTGGTGTTATGGTTAGTTGAACTATAACGCTATGTTTGCATATCGTATTGGTTATTCTTATTCCAATATTTTTGGACAGTCGGTTATACCTGTTCTTTAGTTGAGTCGTGACGTTGTTCACGCATTGTTGGACAGTCAGTTAAACTGTTCCACTAAGTTGAGTCGTGATGTCGTTCACGCATGTTTTGTACGGTCAGTTAAACCGTGCATTTGTTTGTTGCTTAGTTCGAATAGATGACGGTAGTATCAGTTAAATACTATCGGAATGAATCAAGAGCCGCCCTTCGGGGGTTTATTTGGTCTATGTTCGGGGGTGGCCAGAGACATCAGTTAAATGCTCTGGCTCCTGAGTGTCGTTCGATGTACAGTTAATGCATCGAGAGGTCTGGCCAGGTCTTAGGCATATAGGCAGTGGTGATACGCTATACATAGTACCGTGGAGGCAGTGGTGATACGCTCCACAACCGACAGAGGCAGTGGTGATACGCTCTGTCAAGTTAGAGGCAGTGGTTATACGCTCTAACAGGCGTTCGCTCTATTCGCTATGCTTTGTTGCTAGCATTGTGCCTTATGTTGCTATGGATCGTGTGCTACCTTGGGTCTTGAATGTATTCATTGTCTAGTGGTTGCATATGGTCTAGGTCTGCAGGATTTCATTCATGTAAGTTGTGGTCCCGTCTCATGGTAAATTTGGTTGCGTATCATGTTGTATAAATTGCTTCACATGTCATTTATGATTACTGTCTGTTGTTATAGATTGTTATTAATTCAGCCTGTTGTAAACATGATTGGGAGAGCATCTAGTTACTCCCGACTGATTGTCGACCCCCATTCTCAGGTTGAAATGGATGCTACTTGTTTGGATGCTTTGATTGGAGAGACTTGTGGCGAGGCGAATAAATTGTTATAGGAAGTTAATCTAGTTTGAGAATATTAATAATGTATTAGTTTAGTTTTAGATTTGAGTATCGATCCGGATTGGTCAGGTGTTTCCGCCACCTTGACCCTATTCATCTTTGTACTCTGATGGATTATTTATTATTAAGGTATTTCTTTTGTTTAAAAAAAAAATCTGGGTTGTTACATGTTTGATCCAATCAGAGCATGATTTAGGCCCATTTTCCTTCTCTGGTATTTGCTACACCAAAACACCCATTAGTTAGCCCGTTTACATTTAAAATAATAATTCCGTAATTAAATCCCGAAATGAACAAATGTATAGTTGATAACTCAAATAATGCAAAAGATGACGGTAAAAACATATAGATAAAGGCTATAAATATGAGTAAATATTGTCTTATCAATATCATTAACATGCGACATTGACTCGGGGAAGACTCCCCTTGGCAACCACATGGATCACCGTTGGCTTGTATCTCACCATTAATGACCATGTGCTTGAGAAAGTTAGGGACTCGACATACAAACCAAACACAAACATCCAAAAATTCCAAGTATACAATCCAATATGTAAGCAAACACACTCTCACGGTAAATGACACGCACTAGCATCTGCACTTTGCAAGACCAGACGACTCTAGACTCAAATCCTCCCGGTAGGACTACGATAATAATATGGTCCTAGTCTAAATCTGGCCAGACTCTTGGGACAAGACGTTTACTCGATTCGACATGTGGCTAGACGTGCACAGAAGCCGAGTACCCCAAATCCGGCAGTACGACCAACAACAGAGGCGAAAAGAGAATGAGCGTACCTAAAATCGGCAGTACGACCAACGAGAAAGGCTATCTCAAAATAAAACTATTATACTCCGGCAGTACGGCCAACGGAGATGAACGATCAAGTACGGTCAAGCGAGTACGCTACATGCAATGACACCACCTCGCAAGGATACAACATTTGACGGCCAGGTCGATAAACGCTATGAGTTCACCTCCTACATCATCGTCATATCCCCAATAACAAATGCAGAAGCATTAAGGTTGTATCCCTTTCGCTCCAACATCAATTCTAACGAGTATAGAGGTGAAACCGGGAAATGAGAGTTCAAAACATCCAATAAACAAGACTCGATCCATATTCAAGGCATAGTCGACTCAAAAGGGGAACATAACTAAAACTGTCACTAAACATGTGATAAAGGCATAATATAGATGTAACAATGATAAACATGAGTCAATACGTGAAACATAAGCATTAGACCAAGTTTAAGAAGTATAATGAATAAGAAACATAGGTCTCATCTCAAAACAACTTGTTTGGAAACCATCTAAAACAAGGGTAAGTCCAATATGCATAAGCAATCATCCATGAACCGTCATTAAACATGTGAATGGGGTCTAAAAATTTATTACAATTGTAAAATAGTGTTAGCATATCCCCCATAAGCATTAGAAGCAAGATATAGAGCACAAGCAACAAGATAATGCAAGAAAAGAGGTAACATACCAACTATGCTTAACTCTGGAGGAAAGCACTCTCACGTTGGGATAAGCACGGTGAGAACTGCACGGTCTATGCCTCTGTGTAGGTGTTGCGCACGGTCTAGTTGAGGAAGGCATGGTGAGAGCCGCACTGTGTAGCCTTCCCTGGAAGAGCTGCGCACGATACCTTCCGCTCAGCTCACTGTGCGACCAGTTTTCGTACAATGGTCATATCTCACTCATTTCTTAGTGTTTTTGGGCGTCTGACCTACCGTTAGAACCGTAAGAGAACAAGCTAAGCTAAATCCTCGACTTAGAATTACATCAATATGATTTCTAGAACTCGAGATATGAGCGTTTAAACTTGACCCTTCATGGAGACGAATTATAAACTTGATTTTCTCATTCCAATTTTCCCTCAAACTTTCAGGAAACTTTTTTAAACACCTTTATACCCATTCTAGCACCTCAAATGAATATTTAAATACAAAAGAAGGATTCCCAAGCCCCATTCACGATTTAGACACGAATTTAAAACGATCGATTCCAAGAATTGCCAACAACACAAAACCGCAACTTAACTCATTTGTGATATAAGAAATTTGGAAGGAGCACAATATAACTAAATATCATGGAACTTCCTCAATTAGCATAATACTAACATATTTGTGATATAAGAAATATGAAAGGAGCATAAGCATGACTAAATAACAACATTAGCACATCCCCTTCATAAATTCACTCAATAACACATTTAATCAATTTATATGAACTCAAAGTCATTTGCACTACCAACATTAATATATCACTAATCATTAATCCACACAACATATGAGCAACAAACCACTCAATTAAACAACGAAGGAGTAATTAATCCCTGATTAATGACATTGAAACACATTTATATGGGAAGAAGGGAAGTGAGCATACAAACCACTAATTCCCACCACATCAATACAAGTGATTTTTAACTCAATAATTCAACATGTAAGAACAAGAATTCATACCGTTAGATAACAAATAACTCATCTTTATCAAAAATACTATCATAAAACACATAGAAAAAAAAAACATATAAATGTGATATCAAGTAACATGTCAACATTACCTCGATTAGCACTTCGAATATTTGATTCCTAAGCTAACCATCAACCCACACGAATCCCTTGACCCAAAATCTTCAAAATACAACTTTTTCCGACAAATAACGAGACAAGAACCCAAACCGAAATTCTGGAAAATTGGTCTTAAAAGAAAGATAAAAGTTATGATCCTTTATTAGCTAGAAAGAAAGAGGATGGTGAGAGGATTCCGAAACATTAAACGAAATTGAATTCCGTTAAGAAACGAAGATATTATGTCCGTCTTAAGTTTAGATCTAGAAAAATGGTTTTATAAAAAGTTGGAGGAAATGTATATTTTATGTTATGAAAAGGAAGAGGAGGATGAGGATAGGAGGAGAATATTGTTATAAAAATCGTCAAGTTTCGTCGAGAGACGAAGAAATGACATCCGTCTTAAGATAGAGGTTTAATGGAGGTTTTGGTGTTTGAGGAAGAAGATGAAGATGATATTAAGTTGCTGAAAATTATAAGGAGGAAGGTGGGTATTTGTGGAGGTTTGTTATGAGAAGGTGGGTAATAGTAGGTTTAATATTCAAGGTGAGCATTACCCACTCATATTTTTAAGTAGAGTCTGATTATGGGCTCATAACGGATTGAAAAGCGACGGTTTCTACCCAACTAAACTAAATTCAATTTAACATAAATTTAAAGCTACGAAAACATAAATAATCGATTTAAAATATTTAACCGATAAAAGTAAAAGATGAATTTATAAAATTTACGACTTTAGTAAATTACTCATTATTATAAAATCAGGGGTGTTACATTGTTATTAATTAGTAGCAACTTTGTTTCAAAATATAATGACTTAATTAGTGAGTTAGGTACTCAACCGAGTGTAAACTGTTCAGGTGCGTTTTTCGACGTTTTTATTTAGAATTTCATAAGGGTTACATTCGAGATATCGATACTCTAATCAATTCATTTTATCTTTTTACATCCTACTAGTCTCTCATTCTAATCATATCCTAACCTCTAATCTTCCCTTAATCCATCTTGAGCAATTCTTGTTGGTAGATCGTTCTAGTCATCTTGTCCTTTTATTGTCGTTAAGTAACTGTTGGTTGAGCCTTGTCAATTTATAATCAATATAGAGTTCGAGAATTGGATGAGATTGTTATTAATTAATATAGATTTATATTGGGGGGATTTGTAGTAATTGGATGTTATCATATTGTGTAGGCAACAATTTTGAAGAAGAGGAATTTTGGCTTCATCTCCTTGACTTTGATTCCAGATTCGATAAGGTAAGATTTCCTGCTCAGTTTATGTGTATGTGGTTGATTGATTTGCATTATGATATGATTGTGACATGTATTATTAGAGTTAGGGGGTGGCGATATGATATATGGTGTTTGAAGGTGGTTATTTATATGGAGCGATTAAGGTAGATCAACTCCATGACTCTATGGGTCGCTCCACATTGCTCTAGCTAAGGTGGAGTTGTGAACGCGGTAATTCCTTGGGTCTAGGGGTGACCTTCTGTGGTATGGCCTATTGTGTCTATGGCGTACCCAAGACACGATAATGTGCTTGTTTATGGCACCACAATTGTTGTTTGCGATGTGCTTGTTGATGGCATCGTCGGTGTGGTCGTTCACGGAACCGAATATGTGTGATGATTGTATTATGATCTCATATGTGTTGATGTACATGTGGGCTGACTCTTGAATGTTTTTAAAATTTACTGTGATACATTTGATATTTTTGGCGAATGCTCTCATTTGAATTTGTTTATGTACATATGGACTAACTCTTGAATGTTTTTAAAATCTACTGTTGTAATACTCCATGCGTGGGGTGACCCTCAAAAGATCAATTGATAGGCTTAAAATCCGAATAATGCTTAAAGAGATTGAAAATACCACTCATATAACCAAAGTGCACCTTCTTTTCTGTGTATCCATACAAAAGAACTCCACAGTTAAGCGTGCGTGGTAGGGAGTAGTCTTAGGATAGGTGACCTCTTGGGAAGTTTCCAGGATGCGCATGAGTGAGGAAAAATTGTGCTGGAAAGGCCCTGTGTTGATCTATGGGCTTTGTACACAACCTGGAAAGCTACCGTAAAAGATCGCTCTCGACCCAAAGTTGGGTCGAGGTGTTACAAGTGGTATCAGAGCAGCCCTGCGACCTTGTAGTGAGCCTATGGTCCGGAGTACCCGGGTCACCACCTAGCGGGGGAGGATTCTGGGAATACATGGCCGCGGTCAGATGCTGCCCGACGCAACGAGCATTTTGCGTTCTTCAAGGGGTGTGTAATACTCCATGAGTGGGGTGCCCATGAAGAGATCCATTTATAGACTTTAAATCTAACTAGTGCTCAAAGGGATTGAATGTACTACTCATATCAATGAAGTCCACTTTCTTTTATGTTTATCATGCAACAGAATTCCACAGTTAAGCGTGCTTGGTTGGGAGTAGTCTTAGGATGGGTGACCTCTTGGGAAGTTCCTGGGATGCACATGAGTGAGGAAAAAATGTGCTAGAAAGGACTTGTGTTGAACTGTGGGCTATGTACACAGTACGGCGAGCTACTGTTAGTGATTGCTCCTGACCCAGGCTTTGGGTCGGGGTGTTACAACTGTGATCCGTTCGATATTTTTGGCGAATGGTGAGTAGCTGATTATCAGGTGTGTTGAGGATGATGCTTATGTTGGGACTGTGTGTACAAGCTTGTCTACGAATCACCTTTCGAGTCTTGAGTTGTTGGAATTAGACTTGAGTTTCTAGACTTTTGTAATAGTCTGAGTCAGATTGAGTTGTATTTCTGTAGAATATTATTACTTTGGCATTTGATTAATAAAGTACCTTAAAATGTTTTGAGATTGACGATATATATGGTGTGTATTACCTCAAGAAACCGAGATGGTAACACCCCACCTTATTTGGGAAGGTCTTGCTAAAGGCTCTTGGGTAAGTGGGGGTGTTATAATAGGTTTAAAAGAACTTCATTGAAGACATGGAACTGGAGGAGAACATGTATCTTTGTGCCTAGTGTTATGAGTGTTATAAAAGTAAGAGAAGCAACACGTGACTGTTGAATTGAGAACTGAGCAATGGTCATGAAAGTATTTTGTACTGAATTTAACTATAAATGATTTTTTTTTGTTAAACCTATGTTTTTGAACTTCTTGAAAAGGATATTTATGGAATAATATTTTCATAAAAGAATTTTCTTAGAAATCTTATTTATGAAAGATGTTTTGTTTGATTTTAAAGAAGAATTTGTATTTATCTTTTATGGACATACTCTTTCCTACTGGTTTTGTGGCAATCACTAAGGAAGATATTTGCCTCATTGAGAATCAGAGGAGGCTTATCTCTATGAACATGTCCTACTCTAGGAGGCTAGTTCTTATAAAGTATGTCCTAGGAACTCGCATAATTATTGGGCTTGAGAGTTAATTATTCATAAAACTGTCCTAAACAAAATTGAAGCCATTTACATAGCCTTTATTTTGCATTATAGTGAGAATAAAGATAGACAAACTCTTGTGGCCCGAGAAAACAATTGTAAGGCTAAAAGAAAACGGGGTTAGTGATTGAAATATATGTATTGGTAGAGCATTGCAGCTATTAAAAAGTATGTGTGGTGGATTTAAAATAAGGTAGATCATCTTGAGGAACGTAGGCCCCTACTCATTGGATTGTTGTTGCCCATGTCCTCTTGATGTGTCTTCCCCAACTCAACCAACCTAGAGACACCCCCCGATATTTTTTTCCCGCCCCAAACGCTTCCAACCCTTTCCCCTATTGCTCTCCCCATTACTCCCATAATTTCCCTTCTCATTTTTTTCAATTAGCAAACCCATCACACTTTATTCTATCTCCCCATCGATCTTTATATAACGCTGGTTCTCCGTGGCTCTACCTTCCCATTCTTCAAACCCATCTTCCCTTCCCCACTCTCCTCACTTAGGTCGGCTGCAGTGAGTTCTTGACTTCCTCCCGTCCCACCTTGCAAAATTTTGCTCCTCCTCCATCCATCTTCTCCGAGTATCATCTTTGCCCTCCATGTCATTGCTACTCTCCCCTCTTCCTACTTGTTTCCGCCCTTTCTGCTCCTCCTATCCCTTTCTAGATTGAAGATTCTTAATCATGTTAGTGATACCAGCCTCTGAATCCTATTTTTTAACAGCCTCTTGTTCAGTATTTGGGTCTATTCTCTCTTTCCCCGCTCCTTCTCTAATTGTCTTTGTAACTTTCTTTGGTGAAGCTCGAAGCCAGTCACCAAATGTTAAATCCTCGTCTTCATGAGGCTCGTTGTCAAAATACTATCCCCCATGTCTTATAATACCACAACAGTAAGAATAGATAGGGAGTCTCTCGTATTTGACATCAAATTTGACCACTCGATTCTTCTTCATTTCAATAGAAATGAATGCATTCAAAGTTTGACAAAAATCATGAAGTACGCAAGTTCTTCTCCCTTTCACGAGTTCATTATTTTCTCCCATCCTATTACCAATAAATGTTCCCAAACTCCCTCCAATTTTCCTAACATTTGCCAGAGTTGATAGCCCCAATATAAGAAGTTCATAAATCCCCGCCCATATCGGAAAATTAAAGAGGGAGTGATCCAAAAATAATGTGCTCAAATAAAGATGACGAGTTTGTGATGAAAGTCAAAGATATGATCTGCAACTAGTCACGCTAGCTTATATTATTTTATTTTTATTTAATTATTTCAGCATATTTACCATATGTCGTAATTAGGTAATATCAGAATAAGGCAAGGCAACTAGATTAGCTTTAGGAAAGTCAATTTAAAGAAAATATGCTATGTCTTTCTATTCAGTTTAGGAGTATGAAACAAGGCAGCTAGGTTGATTATTAGCTAGTATAAATAGAGCTCATATGTATTGTTTATGAGACAGACATTGAATGAATAAGAATTAAAGCTGAAACTTTTGGTGTTTGCAAATTGTGTAAACATAGGATCGACGAGTTTTCGTTCCAACCTTGTTTTTGTTTGACGCGTTTCAGACATTGACACAATTGATAGCAATAGGTCTTGCGATTCAATCACCATTGTTCGAATTATAGGTCTAGTTCGAGCAAATATCCCATTGTTTTGAGATCTTGACAGATTTCAAAGCAAATATCCCTTATTTTATTATTCTGTGAAACTATTTCCGCTGCAAGTTAACGAACCTTATTCTTTCGGAGTAATTTTCGTATCATAAGTGGTATCAGAGCTTCAGCTCTTGATTTCCCTAAATCTTGACGGTCATGATTGTGTCAAAGCCAAGTTTTAAGTTGAATATCTGATTGCGATTAGAGTTCAAGGGTTTAACTCGAGCGAGGTAGTTTGAGGGTTAATCAGTTTTGATTACGTGGTACTGTTTTCCAAAAAAAAAAGTTACTGTTCACGTGTACTATTCATCTGAAAAAAAAGAGAAGAAGAAGAGATGATGGGAGTATTCTTATTAGAAATCATCTACGAGGACAATGTTAAGTTTGATCCAACATTGCCTCCTATTTTTGACGATTCTCTTGAAGAGGGAACATGTGATATTCTTGATTATGAAGTTGCACGATCTATAAATTTTTATAAGGTCAATTTTGAAGAAAAGGAACGAAATCAAATTCTGTTTGACAAGATTATAGGTGATACATGTTACGGTTGTTTAAGAAAACTAAGAGATGATTTTAATAATCTCGTTCAAGATGAGTGGCAGGATGGAAGCAAGTTAAGATGGTACAAGAGAACTTGGAAATCAAGCTTTTTACTAATGATTGTCAATAATTTTGCATATGGACTTGTAAGGTTGGTATTTGATCCTGGAGGGTTAAGACTGCATGAATTGAGGACAATTCCTTTCGAAGGGAGAGGGGATGATCCAAAAATAATGTGCTCAAATAAAGATGACGAGTATGTGATGAAAGCCAAAGATATGATCTGCAACTAGTCACGCTAGCTTATATTATTTTATTGTATTTAATTATTTCAGCATATTTACCATATGTCGTAATTAGGTAATATCAGAATAAGACAAGGCATCTAGATTAACTTTAGGAAAGTCGATTTAAGGAAAATCTGCTATGTCTTTCTATTCAGTTTAGGAGTATGAAACAAGGTAGCTAGGTTGATTATTAGGTAGTATAAATAGAGCTCATATGTATTGCTTATGAGATAGACATTGAATGAATAAGAATTAAAGCTGAAACTTTTGGTGTTTGCAAATTTTGTAAACATAGGATCGACGAGTTTTCGTTCCAACCTTGTTTTTGTTTGACGCGTTTCAGACATTGACACGATTGATAGCAATAGGTCTTGTGATTCAATCACCATTGTTCGAATTATAGGTCTAGTTCGAGCAAATATCCCATTGTTTTGAGATCTTGACGGATTTCAAAGCAAATATCCCTTATTTTATTATTCTTTGAAACTATTTCCGCTGCAAGTTAACGAACCTTATTCTTTCGGAGTAATTTTCATATCAGGGAGACATCCGTGAGTTTACCACTATTGTTCGTCTCGTTGAAGCACCATACATATATATCAAAGTGCCACAGTTGCCCTTCCAAAACCTTAGTTTTATCTTGTTCCGAACCAAAATTTGAAAATTAGGGTTTATCCTTTGCATCGACCACATTCCCTAGCATATGTTTCATTGGATTCCATAGTTTGATTATTTTTTAATAACTGCTACCACGAGTAGTCTCGTTTATAAAAACTGCTACCAAAGTAATTTCTTTTTAAAAACTATTACCATTATACTAGGTTTGTTTATCATACACTATCATTTCATTAAACGAACCAAAAAGAATGAATCTCAGCCACTCATCCTAAATGTTCATCTTAAGTCATATTTTATCTTCCTATTTTACCCTTACCCTCTTCATTCCTCATATCTTCTTCTTCTAAATTATACTCTTTTATCTTCATTAATCTTTCTCTCTTTTATCTCACTCCCCCATCCTTTAATATATTCTCTTTTTATCTCCTCCAATCTATACAATTTGGTAACTTAAGCCTTTATTCCAATTTGTGAGTTAACCTTTAATATTTTCAAATTAGGTTTACAATTCATGGTTTATCTGACAAAAATATGGGTTTTTTTTCCGATTAGCTATATATGCAACTAAATGTGGTTATGTTTATATTAGTTGGTATGCTAAGGAACAAAGGGAGAAGAATAATATAGTCACTATGTTGATGTGGATAAGAAGATAGTCCAATGTGATATGATGAAGAAGAACAAACAAAGTGGCTTGAAAAATACAATTGCTATTTTTAGGTATATATGATTATACTTGTCAAATTTGTGGAAGTTAATTAGGTCATAGAAGTAGATGATCTTGATGTAATTTGGATTTCCCCCAATTTAATTGAGAAAAGGTACGTTGAATGGTAAATTATAGTTGGGTGTGTAATAAAGGGATATGTGGTTAAAGAGGGGTAGATGGAATAGTATTACTAATCTAGGTATAGATAGATGAAATTTGTGAAAATTATTCAGCTCAATTAAGAGGATTGTGGTGAAGAAAATTTTGTGCAAGTGATTAGGAATTTTAAGAAGAAATTTGATTAGGAATTATAAGAAGAAATTTGATATAAGGTAAATAGTTAGGTTAACAGTGCTTTAAGTTTGGTAAGACATGTAGATTAGGTTAAAATGAAGGTATTTTGGTCTTTTCAACTGATATTTGGTGGTTCGATGAGAAATGGTAGTGTATTATAAACAAACCTAGTATAATGGTAGCAATTTTTCAAAAGAAATTACTTTGGTAGCAGTTTTTAAAAACGAGATTACTCGTGGTAGCAGTTATAAAAAACCCCTATTGTTTTGCAAAGAAGTGTTTTAGTTGTTTAGATGATAGGCTGCAGATCAGGTATATGAATGATCATTCTCCTGCAGCATTGCTCAGACTGAGATGGGGGACGGGGTTCATCAGAAAAGTGTACTGGTCTTTAGTAGTGGCTGTGTACTACAGTATTTGGCATTGCAGGAACAAGTGCAGGCTGGATGCTATTGTCCAGAGGCCTGAAGTTTTGATACAAGGTGTATGTGTTCAAGCAAAGTTAAGACTCACGCAGATTGAGCTTGGTAGTCTAAAGAGAGATGAGATTGTATGGTGTAGAAATAGACAACTTATGTAACTTAATGCTTTTTATCAGTTTTTAGAGTGGTTGTTTGATAGAGCTATGATACTAGGATTGTAAAAGGATTGTAATTGGATGGTTTATTGTCGTATTAATCAAAGCTTACATTTGCACCAAAAAAAAGAAAGACTAATCTCTTGATCAAAATCGTGAGAGAAAACCTCGAGCAGAAGGAAGATTCTAAGAGGAATTATATAGAATCCCTAGGAGACTCTAGACGTTAATCACTTAAGAAGTTCAATTAGAGTATACTTGTGCCCTCTTACTTTTTAACA
The DNA here is from genome assembly GCA_022085475.1 of Heliosperma pusillum. Taxonomy (NCBI): domain Eukaryota; kingdom Viridiplantae; phylum Streptophyta; class Magnoliopsida; order Caryophyllales; family Caryophyllaceae; genus Heliosperma; species Heliosperma pusillum. The sequence goes on from JAIUZE010067357.1 coordinate 30,673, forward strand.
TCCATCAAACAGGAAGCCTTGTTGACCGTAAATTAAACAGTCAAGGTGTTTCATTTAGGAACAATAAACTCAAAACCGAAAACCTTACAAAACCCAAACCTATCTACTATTGATAGGCTGCTTCAAATCCATTTAATCACAGCATCACCTTACAAACCAAAACTAACTTAGTCTTTCACTGTTAATTGATTTTGGTTGGATTATATTGATCTGGATGAGTTTCTTTTATCTTCGTGCCAGAAGAATGATGTTAGTTCCACATATGTTTTCAATTTGTACTCTTATCGGAAGTTTTGATGATGCAACAATTTTGATAGAGGTTCGAATTGCATTCAAGAATATTTTTGAAAAAGGTACAATTGCTATAGAAAATATAGAAAATTTGAAAGAAAACAAATAGAGAAGATAAATGGCGAAAAAAGGAGAAAGGTGAAAAAACGGGGAAAATGAAAAAAAACAAATATAAAAAGTAAAATGAGCACTGTGTAATGATGTAGTTCCTTCATGCACTAACTTTAGAAATCTAAAGTAGTCTTCATACTTATAATCCCCAATAAGTCTTGCTTGTCACGGGGCGACCTATCGCAAGCTTAAATGGATCAAATCCTCTTCACAAAGAGCAAGTGGCAAGGCAAGTGGGGGGCTCCATTTGCACCCCACTTGTCCCCCACTTGCTCTTCGTGAGGGAGATTTGACCCGTCGCAAGCTTGCGACGGGTCGATCCGTCTCAAATGAGCATTTGTGTATAATCCAAGTCCATTTCAAACTTAGCCACATTTAGAGGTGACCACTAGCTTGGTTCAGGCTAAGGCGCGTCGGGCTGGTAGGGATGTGACACAAACCTGACCCGCGGCAGGCAAGGGAGGTTCAGACTGGCAGGTCTCACGTATATATATTTTTTTTTAAAATTTCCTTAAATGACCGGCCAAAGCGGGCCGGTCTAAAAAAGGCCCAAGTGGCATGTGACAACCCTCGCGAATGCGGAAATATAAAACATACAAGCATGTGAATTATATAGCGGAAATATGAAGTTTTTAAAACCTTTATACATGCAAGAAGAAGTATACGAGGAGTGTCAAATATTACAAACCAAGGTACGAATTAACTATAACAAGAGACGAAGTCTCTCTAAATGTTAACAAAGTAAAAGTGTTTAGCAAACAAGCTAAAATCGTCTAGAGGTGTTTCATCCAGGGACTACGCCCGCTAGCTCACACCCGAACCCAAAACATCAAGCAAAAAGCCATCCAATCAAGCAACCTGTTCATCCATGAAAAACATGAACGCCACAGTCAGTGGGGAGTAACTCCGGGTTCTCCCAGCCATATCACCTTTAACGTACATATAAGGAAATACGAAAGTAGAGCATGCATATATAATATACATGTGAGTTACGATAAGAAAAGATAGGCAATTCAAATATATAATGATAAGAGCATATGGAATAAAAATCCGAATCCATCATGTTATACAAAGACTCGGGGAAGACACTCTTAGGCAACCGAATACGCTCACTAGGGCTTGCATCTCACCGTTAGCGGTATAAGTTTGATAAGATTGAGACTCGACAAACAACCCATGCCAAGTCATGCGATGATCACAATAAATCCATCATATTATCATCCATTAAAACATCCCAATACATAAACGGTGCCCAATCATGCAATGACCATGAATAATATCATGAAATCACGCATTCAAGAACGACGACACAAGGACGACATCTCTCACGGTAAATGAAACGCACTAGCACCGTGTACATGGCAAGTATGATTAAAAGGCATCCACGGGATAAACATTCCCCTGAACGCATACACGATTCAATTCATTTCGTATATGTGCACTATATTCCTCCGGTAGGACGACAATAATAATACGGTCCTAGTCTAAATCTGGCCAGAATCCCGGAATCGCATTTTCGAGTTCGACATGCGATAAACGTTTCGCATCCAAGACTCGGTCAATCATATGACGCCGAGTACCCCAAATTCGGTAGCAAACATTCACGAAAGAAGCGGAAAAGATCTCAAGCCTCATAACAAGCGGTACGCTACATGCAAATAACACCACCTCGCAAGTATACAACATTTGACGCCGGGTCGATCAACGCAATGCGTTCAACTCCCAACAACGTCGTCGTATGCCCTTTAACACATGCATTTAAGCAGTAGGATACCTTCCCGTTCCGACATTCCAGCCTTACGAACGTGGAGGTAGCCAAGGGAATGAGAGTACAAAGCACAAGACAAAATAGTGCTCAAACCGTACCATTTGTAAAAACCGACTCAAAATGGGACATACCAAGAACCGTCACAAAACATGAGAATAGGGAATCATATAAGTTTAAATATGATAAACATGAGTCAATACATGATACATAACCATTAGAACAAGTTTATGAAGCATAATGAATAAAAACATAGATCACCTCTCCAAAACAACGTTGTTTGGAAACCAACGAAAATAAGGGTCCACTTCAAACGGTCATAACTAGAGTTCTAGACATGAAAATGAAGAAATTCCAAATGGAAGTGATAGCTTATCCTCTTACGGTTCCAACGGGATGTGACACGTCCAAAACAAGCAAGTAACGAAGGAGATATGATCATTTTACAAAAAGGGGTCAGTGCAGGAAAATTTTTGTTGGCAGCGAGTGACGCAGCTTGCGTCACCATGACGCAGCCTGCGTCCTGTTCGAACAGGTACGAGTCACACAAATCTCCACAATTTCACTAAGGCATAACACAAATATCATCTATCATCACAATTCATCAATTCTCATATCAATTATCAACTAACAACAACCATCATCAACAACACAATTCCTAAGATTACTAATCATATTCTAAATACGATTTCTAACATGGAAAACACATTAAAACACGTAAATGATATCGAGTAACCCTTCACCGTTACCTTTTCGCGTCTTTAAACGGTTTCTAAACCTTCCTAGTCTCCACCTACATACAATTAGATAATAAAAGATGAATATCATTCACCTTGAGAAAGACAGATAATTTAAAAAGCGAGAAAGACGGTAATTTTATTACCAAAACGGATAGAGGATGATAAGAGGGGAAGGATAAGACAAACTTACGTGAATTTGAGCGAGTAACGAAGGAGTAGCGACGAATCTAAGACGGATCAAAAATGGAGGCAAGGTTTTATGGTGTTTCTTTGTGAAGAAGAAAGAAATGAATTGTGAGGAAAAATTAGGTTAAAGGGAGTATATGAAGAGACTGAGTGGAAAAAGTCAACAAAAAGTCAAAGACGACTCAAGACGGGTTTTACTTGAAAACTCGCGGAAATTCCAAATACGAACTCGGAAATTCTAAATTCGACTCGGAACATTAAATTCCAAATTAAAACTAAATTTCACTGAAAAGTATCCGTAAAATATTTTCACTATAAAAATAGGGTACATTTACGGGTGTTACAATCACCCCACCTTTTAAAAAGTTTCGTCCTCGAAACTTGAGAGTAGGAAACAAAAGTATCAAGGACAAGAATCGGTTTTCAAAATTAATATGAAAACTTTTATAAGGGAAAAACATTTATGAAATGATGTTCTTCTCGAAAACGGTTTAAGGAAATTTTTCATAAGTGCGAAACTTTATTTACGAATCACAAGAGTGCCCGTCGCGAACGAGAACTCTAGCTATCAAAAATCAAATCAATGTCGAATTAGTGAAATCGAAAATCAAAACAAGTGTTAGTAAGTGTAGGACTAGTTATCAGACGTCTCCAATATTAAGTCCAACATCCAACTAAACGCAAAATTCAAATATAAAAGCAAAAGAAATCCATTTTCTCCAAAAAGAGGGTATACAATCCATCTTTAGACTTCTTTGAAAAGCTAAATTAGAAATATAATATGGAAATTTGAAGGTTTTATCAAAGATAAAATCAAATAACAGGACATTACACGTACATAGAGCGACTCGTACAATTCACACACAATTCAGGGTAACAAAATATATACAAAACACGCAAAAACGAAACAAATCGAACTCTTTGGGATAGGAAGATCACGATGAAATCGGCACGAAGATCTACAAGAATTCGATAGTACTAACTCTACTGATACTCTAATCCTCAAGAGGATGTAGTTTACCCAAGTTACACCTCAACATTTTCAATCATTTGATTTCTACTAAAATCCTTCATAACCACGAGACCTCAAGTCATCAACATAACCATTCAAACCTAATTAGCATCGACTAGGGTCCATAGATTGCAATCTGCAGGAGAGGTCCTTTACCGTACTATAAAATCCTTAGATTCATCATACTCTATCTGAGACCACTAACCAAAGAAATCTCATCTTAGGGGACCATATCTACTAACAACCACAAAGTGAACGGTCCTTACCATAAAATCCTCTGATCCAATTTATTCCAAAATTCATTATCCTAAATTTACAAAGAACTTTCTCATCCTCGAAAGTCAAAACACAATCAAAGCAACAAACATAATTATCTAAGATTCAACTAGCGTCATCCAAAGTCTCACGACAAGGGAAAATCCACAATCCATTATCGGTTATAAGGATTCTTTAATACGCCAAACATCCTTAATGCGATCATTACTACGCTCGAAGCCTCAAATATAAATTGTCACATTAGCAAACTATGGTGATTATAATCCTCAAGATAAATGAGTTCACCATTCTAACTCTATATTCCATAACAACCGAGCACTCACTATCCAAAGCTTGCAACGAACATTTCTCAATCTCAAACAATGATTCCTTAAGAATAAAAGAGAATTACTAATTCCAAACCACGAATGACCAATCACTTGGCAATCAGACAACCATTCAAATCATCTAGATCATCTAAACTCAAAATGAATCGATTTTCATTTATGACAAAACTCCTCAAACTTTGGGTACCAACTCAATTACCCTAAAGCAAAGTCTCTTTTAGAATCCACCAATTAGAGACATCTAATTCCCAAATGATATCCCAAGCAACCGATATAATACTCAACAACAACGAATATCATCTCGCTCAACTTGATTTCCCAAAATAGCACTACACTAGCAAGCTCAATAAATGAAGCCACCAAGAGAGTACAATACCACCAACAGATTCATCCTAAGGTTTAAATCCCAATCCTATTCATGATCAAAATCAACACGAAGCTAGCTAACAACCTAATCATCTCACCAGAGGAAAGACAATGACACCATGACATTGGAAACGATAGGAGATTTCGAGGGAAACACGAACGCGATAAGATCGGACGAAAATTAGAGGAACGCTAGAGGTAGGGAGCCAAAAGCTAGATATTGGATAGATATAGCTATGAAGGTAGCCAAGCAAAGGAAGAGATAAGAGAAAACAATTTCCTAGGAATCGGGCTTAGTAGGAACTTGCATGAAAGGAAATGGAAAGGGATAATGGCACGAGAAAAAGGTTTAAGGTTTAATCCACAAAATTCCCTTTTCAAACTCAGGGCGATAGCGAAGCAAATCATCTCAATAACAAAGGTCTCTTACAAGGGACCTTCGTACCACAAATCATCGGAGTAAGGTACACCTAGATTTGATAAATTGACTACAACCCAATTCATCCATCCTTTCATATCTCACGGAATCCCAAATGCGGAATTGCAACTCAAGTATAATAACATTCCTTTAGCTCAATAATTTGACATATTCCCAAAGGTTTCAAAAACCGAAGAACCAATAAGGAAATCTCCATACTAATTTTTTTTTTCAACTCCTACGGCCACAAGGTAGAACACCGAACAAAACGTCATTATCAACATTATATAGCCCACGAGTTCGTTATTAACAAAGTACAACCTCAAGTCAAACATCATCATTAACATCCTAAGGTATTTCCATCATAACTCACATTATAATCCTCAAGTAATATGGTTCAACTTACAACGCAACCTTACTACTCCAAATGAGTCTCCGATACCATAAGATAAGATCATATCTTTAAATCCAAGAACTATAGCCAAATGCTTTTTCACCAAGCCTATACTCTAAAACATAAACTAGAATCCACAAGAAGTCACTTAGTCTCAAAAGTATTTCGCACCTCAAGATATCATTCAAAGCTTCCTATTTACAACAATTAGACCTATCATAAGCATGGTCTTCAAAACAATACTAAACTTCTAAGTCTAAAAGACGAAATTACTAATGAGTTATGAAGTCATAGCCAACTCATTCAACCTTACACCATCCAATATCATGAACTATTTACACATAGTCATGGCAAGCATCAAGCATTAAAATCATCAAACTTATCTTACTACCTTTCCTTAGAGTTACAACCAATCATCAATATAGGGTGAATTTAGATCTACACCATTTTCCTCAAATCACAAATTCATTCTAACAAACACTAATATTCCACAAAATTCAAAGTTCTTCCGACCAAGTATAATATACCACAAACAAATGGGTATGGCATCCACAAAAATGTTACAAGAGGAAGGTAAGGATACCAATGGTAAGATGGAGGAACTATCAAGAGTAATTTCCAAGAGGCAAACAAGATGGAAGAGAAAGAAGCACCTAGATAGAAGGAAGAGAGCATAATACAATAAGGACGAGGGAATTCATAGATGTCAATCTTCAATCTTCGTTAGAGGATACTTCTTCTAGGTAACACATGATCCACCTTAAGACGGTAGATATAAATAAACATAACATCACTCAACACAATCAACAAACAAGTTAGAACCTAACAAACATCAAGTACACCAAAGACTACCAACTTAGGTCCTTAAGTCTACCCATCTCTCATTTATTATTTCAAGGTCAAGTGATTTAAGATTAGGGTTCACATGTGTGCGTCGGGAGCGTTTAAGCTCTGATACCAACTGTGACAACCCTCGCGAATGCGGAAATAAAACATACAAGCATAAGATATAATAAGCGGAAATACGGTATTTTAAAAAGCTTTATACATGCAAGATGAGTATACGAGGAGTGTCAAATTACAAACCGAATACAAAATATTATAAGATAAGAGACGTAGTCTCTCAAAATGTTAACAATGTCAAAGTGTTTAGCAAAACTAGCTAAAATCGTCTATAGGTGAAACTTCCAGGGACAACGCCCGCTAGCTCACACCCGAACCCAAAATATCATAGCAAAAAGCCAACCATGCAAGCAACCTGTTCATCCATGAAAAACATGAACGCCACAATCAGTGGGGAGTAACTCCGGGTTCTCCCAGCCATATCACAT
>JAIUZE010067359.1:0-31562 GCA_022085475.1 Heliosperma pusillum
GTCGTGGCCACATGGGCATGGGAAGAGGACATCCCCTGCAGGAGGAAGAAGGGTCAGACTCAGAAGGAAGCAACAGAACTTATGAGGAGATTCCAGAGCACACTGACAAGCATCTCAAGGTAGAAATTCCTGAATTCTCTGGTAGTTTAAACCCTGATGATCTATTAGAATGGATTAGGGATGTTGAGAAGGTATTTGAATACAAAAGTTACTCTGATATTAAGTCCTTTAAAGTTGCTGTGCTAAGATTGAAAGGGTATGCATCCCTATGGTTTGACAACTTAAAGCACCAAAGGATTAAGGAGGGTAAGGAACCTCTTAGGTCTTGGTCAAAACTGAAAAAGAAGATGCTAAACACATTTGTCACTAAAGACTACACCCAAGATCTGTTCATTAAACTATCCAAACTGAAACAAGAAGAGAGGTCTGTAGAGGCATACCTAAGGGACTTTGAGCAATTGACTCTCCAGTGTGAGGTCAATGAGAAACCTGAGCAAAGGATTGCCAGATTCTTAGAGGGTCTAGATAGGAGCATTGCTGCTAGAGTAAGGATGCAACCTGTGTGGTCCTATGATGATGTTGTCAACCTGGCTTTGAGGGTTGAAAAAATGGGGAAAACCAAACCAGCTCTACCTAAGCCTGTTACTAGACCTGCATACAAACCTTACAGTGGTATTAGGATGGGAGAGACCCCTAAGACAACCAACCAATCAACCACAGACAAAGGAAAAGGAGTTGTGAGCTCTAAACCCAACCCCACCCCAACTGAGAACAAAATCAGATGTTTCCAATGCCAAGGTTATGGTCACTTTAGGAAGGACTGTCCTTCTAAGAGAACCATGACACTTATGGAGGGAGAAGAGTGGGAGAAGGAGGGATTAGTTGAGTATGAGGTTGATGACAGCATGGTGTTAGAGGTAGTGACAGCTGAGGAGGAACCAATGCAGGACTTGGTCATGGCTCACCCTGACACAGGCCATAACTTGGTCCTATGGAGGGTCATGCACTCTCAACATACTCCATTGGAGGATGACCATAGGCCCTTGATATTCAGAAGCAGGTGCACCATTCAAGAGAGGGTCTGCAACTTGATCATTGATGGGGGGAGTGGTACCAATGTGGCTTCCATCACCCTAGTGAACAAGCTAAGTCTGATTACTCAAGAGCACCCACACCCCTACAAACTGAGATGGCTTAACAAGGGGGCTGAGGTGAGGGTTGATAGGCAATGCCTGGTGCCATTCTCTATTGGGAAGGTATACCAAGATGAGGTATTGTGTGATGTAGTACCAATGGATGCCTGTCACCTACTACTAGGGAGGCCTTGAAAGTTTGATAGAAACACCACTCATCAGGGTAGGGATAACACCTATAGTTTCAGGCATGGGGGAAAGAAGGTAACTTTGACACCTCTACCACCCAACCAGAGGAATTATGGGAGTCCCAATGTGCCAGAGGAGGTCAATGGGGTGTTGTTTTTATCAGAGACAGCTATGATCAAGGAGATGAAGCAAGAACAACCTGTGATCATCTTGCTATCTAAGGAAGTAACAGAAGGGGAAGGTCCCAAGTTGCCAGCAGAGGTTGAACCTTTGATCTTGAGATACAAGGAGGTCTTTCCAAGAGAGTTACCAGATGGACTACCACCCCTGAGAGGGATTGAGCACCACATTGATTTGGTCCCAGGCTCTGTACTACCAAATAGACCAGCCTACAGGAGTGACCCAACTGCCACCAAGGAGTTGCAGAAGCAGATTGAGGAGCTTATGAGCAAAGGGTTTGTGAGGGAGTCCCTAAGCCCTTGTGCTGTCCCTGCTCTACTAGTGCCCAAGAAGGATGGCACCTGGAGGATGTGCACTGACAGCAGGGCAATCAACAACATTACAGTCAAGTATAGGTTCCCCATTCCAAGGCTAGATGACATGCTTGATGAGCTGAGTGGAGCTCAGGTCTTTTCTAAGATTGATCTAAGGCAGGGGTACCATCAGGTGAGGCTCAGAGAGGGGGATGAATGGAAGACTGCATTCAAGACAAAACATGGTCTGTATGAATGGCTTGTCATGCCATTTGGACTATCCAATGCACCAAGCACCTTCATGAGACGTATGACAGAAGTGTTGAGGCCTTGTTTGGGCAGGTTTGCTGTGGTTTACTTTGATGACATCCTAGTGTATAGTAGCAGCAGAGGGGAACATCTCAGGCACCTTGAAACAATCTTTGGGATCTTAAAGGAGCAGAAGCTGTATGGGAAGCTAGAGAAGTGTACCTTCATGGGTGAGGAGGTTGCATTTCTAGGGTACATTGTGTCAGGAAGAGGAATCTCAGTTGATCAGGAGAAGGTTGCAGCCATTCAAACATGGCCTACACCTAGAACCATCACTGAGGTGAGGGGGTTCCATGGGTTTGCTTCATTCTATAGGAGGTTCATCAAGAACTTCAGTTCAGTTGTAGCACCCATCACTGAGTGCTTGAAGAAAGGGGAGTTCCAGTGGACTGAGGAGGCCCAACAATCCTTTGAGAGGATCACGAGGTTGATGTGTGAGACTCCAATCCTTAAACTACCTGACTTTGATCAGCTGTTTGAGGTGGAGTGTGATGCTAGTGGGGTTGGCATTGGGGCAGTGTTGATACAAGGGCAAAAGCCAGTTGCTTATTTCAGTGAGAAACTGAATGGTGCCAAGCTCAAGTACTCCACTTATGATAAGGAATCCTATGCCATCATCAGAGCAGTCATGCATTGGGGGCACTACTTGAAGCCAAAGCCTTTTGTTCTGCACTCAGATCATGAGGCATTGAAGTATATCAGTGGCCAACACAAGCTGCATCACAGGCATGCCAAGTGGGTAGAGTTTCTACAATCCTTTACATTCTCTAGTAAGTATAAGGAGGGGAAACAGAATGTTGTGGCAGATGCACTGTCAAGGAGGCATTCTTTGTTAGCAGTCATGGAGCAAAGGGTGTTGGGGTTTGAATATCTGAAATAATTGTACAAGGAGGACCCTGATTTTGCTGAGGAATGGATCACACAAACTGGAGGAGGAAGGACTCAAGGGGGAAAGTACATGCTGCAGGAGGGGTTCTTGTTCCAAGGAAACAAGCTATGCATTCCAAGGGGTTCTTACAGGGATCTACTCATCAGGGAAGTACACTCAGGAGGACTAGGGGGACACTTTGGGGTTCAAAAGACACTTGAAATACTACAGGATCAATTCCATTGGCCCAGGATGATAGGGGATGTTCAGGTTGTCCTCAGGAGGTGCTCCACATGTCAACAAGCCAAGAGCTCCTTCCAGACTGGACCTTACACTCCACTACCAGTGCCAAACAAACCTTGGGAGGATGTGAGCATGGACTTTATTGTTGCACTACCCAGAACACAAAGAGGTAAGGATTCTGTAATGGTTGTTGTTGACAGGTTTAGCAAGATGGCTCACTTTGTGGCTTGCAAGAAGACTGAGGATGCTGCAAGTGTTGCTGAGCTATACTTGAAGGAGATTGTGAGGCTGCATGGGGTTCCTAAGTCAATAGTCTCAGACAGGGATGTTAAGTTCATGAGTTACTTCTGGAAAACACTATGGAGACTATTGAAGACCAGGCTTTTGTTCAGCACTTCTCACCACCCTCAGACTGATGGCCAAACTGAGGTCACAAACAAGACTCTAGGGAGGATCTTGAGGTGTCTGGTAAGCAAGTCCTTGAAGGATTGGGACTTGAAGCTAGCTCATGCTGAGTTTGCTTTCAACAGAGCACCCTCATCTGCAACAGGTCACAGCCCATTTGAGGTTGTCTATGGGATTAATCCACTTATGCCACTGGAATTAGCTAACATACCAAGGGATGAGGTGAACTTTGATGCAAAGAGGAGGGTTGAACAGATGGTGAAGCTTCATGAGGCAGTCAGAAAGCAAATAGAAAGGGCAAATGAGAGGTACAAGAAACAGTCCAAGGTTCCTAGGTCCAAGAAGGAGTTTGTGCCAGGGGATTTAGTGTGGCTCCACTTGAGGAAGGAGAGGTTCCCAGCTAGGAGGAAGAACAAACTCATGCCTAGAGCTGATGGTCCATTTGAAATCAGAGAAAGTGTTGGTCCTAATGCATACAAGGTTGATCTACCAGGAGACTATGGGGTTCATGGCACTTTCAATGTAGGGGATCTCAGTCCATACTATGGGGATTCTGGAGATGAGGAGGCTACAGGCTTGAGGACAAGCCCAATTCAACCAGGGGAGGATGCCGCAGGAGCTGGGGCACAGGGCAGGGCAGAATTCAACACTAGGGACAGGGGGCAGGCCAAGGGGGATCAAGGGGTGAGCATTGGCAACCAAGGGGAGGTCTACATGGGTATCCACGGGTCAATCTGGGGGCAAGGGATGGGTAACAAAAGGGGAAGCTGCAAGCTGAGCAATGTTGGCCAGGACACGAGCCAGGACACGAGCCAAGACACGAGCCAAGCAAGCCAAAGACAAGCCCACCAACACCCCACCACAATATCACAAAAACAGCCTACACCAGTCACTTGGGGAAGGCATAACTACCACCACACTCTGACCCACCAGCTACCACCAAGCCCAGCTAAAACCTTACCCACCTAGGTCCAAAAAAGTCCTAGGGAACCAGTTCCAAAACACAACACAACTACCCTAAAAATCCAAATCAAAACAGCCTACCCAAAGCATAAAGCATAAAGCAGTCTTGCCATTTCTAGCTAAAAACTGAAAGACTATCTCCAAAAGTCTTTCCTTGTCTTCCCTACTATTAGAACTACTGCAGAAGAAGGTCAATGAGTATTAATGAGCTTCGTCCACAAGCTTCAAGCCAACACCACGCAACAAAGCACAACCTGGAGCATGTCACTGTCATATGTCTGCAATTGTCTGTTTTCAGTTTTCTTTTGTATTTTCAATCTGAAATTGTAGCCAGTAACTTGTCACGTTTATGTAGATTAATCCTGGCCCTTAGATGTTATTCTAGGGTTGTACTAGATCAAGCATTGAGGCCTATATAAGGACCCATGCTCTTTTGTATAAGGCAGTTGATTATTGAATGAAAAAAAACTGAGCATTGTTCTCATTTCTAAAATCTTTCCAACTTATGCATTGTCGTGGTTGAAAGTCAGGCCAGATAACTTCCTGTGCTAGGCTGTGGTTGTTGATCTAAGTCTGTGGCAAGTTAGATATCCCTGTGCATAGACTGTGGGGTGTTTGCTTGTTGTTTAGTTCAAGTCTGCTTACCTGTGCTTGGCTGTGGTAAGGAGTCTTAGCTAGTCTAGTTTGTTGTTTGATGCCCTGTGTTGAGCTGTGGGAGTTGAGTAACATCCATATCCAGTGCTAGATAGGAGTCTAGGGTCCAATTCCTAACACACCCCTATAATATCACTGCAGTTTTAATCTTTTTATTCAATTGGTTTTCTACTTCATTTTGAAATTCTTTGAACTTTTCAAAAGCATCACTTTTATGCCTCATCAAGTAGACATAACCATATCTACTCAAGTCGTCGGTAAAAGTAATGAAGTAGTGATAACCACCTCTAGCTCGGATAGTCATTGGACCGCATACATCCGTGTGTATAAGTCCTAATACTTCACTTGCTCGTGTCCCTTTTCCCGTAAAAGGAGCACGAGTCATCTTGCCTAGAAGACAAGATTCGCATACGCCATAAGATTCGTAATCGAATGGTTTGAGTACTTTAGATGAAACAAGTCTCTTTATGCGTCGTTCGTTTATGTGCCCTAAACGACAATGCCAAAGGTATGATTGATTAGGTTCACCTGTTTTGAGCTTCTTGTTTTCTACATGATAGACCTCTTTTGCAATATCTAGAACATAAATACCTCCAATAGAAATGGCCTCGCCATAAACCATTTCATTAAAAGCAAAAGTACAACAGTTGTTCTTAATACAAAATGAAAAACCTTCCATGTCTAACACGGAAATGGAGATAATGTTCTTGGTAAGAGTTGGAACATAATAGCAATTATTTAAATACAACTCTAAACCATTAGGCAAAAGAAGAACGTAGGTGCCCACGGAAACTGCGGCTACCTTAGCTCCATTTCCCATGCGTAGGTCCACGTCACCCTTGGCTAGTGCTTGCACGTCCCTCAGCCCCTGTACATGATTACAAAGGTGAGAACCACAACCGGTATCAAATACCCAAGAAGAGGTACTAGCAAAGTTAATATCTATCATATAGAGTGATGAAAGAATTTTACCTGACGTTGTCACACAACCGTCTTTCTTGTCTTTCAAGTACTTGGGGCAATTGCGTTTCCAATGCCCTTTGCCATTACAATAATAGCAATCCGCCTCCGCGTGTTTGTTGACTTTGGGCTTGGCCTTATAAAAGACCTTGGCCTTTCCCTTGCCGGATTTCTTGAAAAGAGTCTTACCCTTTCCTTGTCCTTCCTCACCCCAAGGTTCATGTTCTTCATTTTCATGGAAAGAACATCCTTGGGTTCACTCCCACTAGCCTCCATGTCCCTCTCAGCTTGGGTGAGGAGTGCATGGAGTTCATGGAAACTCTTGTCCATGCCATTCATGTTATAGTTCCCCCTAAATTGGGTGAACTTAGGTGAGAGTGAATGAAGGATTTTACCCACCACCAAATTCTTTGGAATTTTGCACCCTAGACGCTCTAAGGTGTCCGCGTGCTCAACCATTTTGAGCACGTGTGGGCCAACCTTTTGGCCCCTTTGAAGCTTAGTGTCAAAGAATTTCGTAATTGCCTCATATTGGAGAATTTGAGGGGCTTGCGAAAACATCGAAGTGATCCTCGTGAATATCGCATATGCATTGAGAGAGATCATTGGAGTTTGAGTTTGGGTGAGATTGACCAAATCAAGACTTCTTGAGTCATTAGCAACCTTCAAATAAGTCATATTCGGCCCGAACCACCGCGGACGATCTAGGCGCGGGTTCGGTGGGGGGCGCTTCGACCAAGTAGCGAAGCACGTTATCGGATAACGTGGCGCTCTTGATCGTTGATTCCCATTCAACGAAGTTACTTCCGTCATCCTTACGGACAAACCTTGTCCATGACGGGACCTCAACCATGAGCTCTACCCCAGGTTCAACGTTGATGATGTTGACATTATGCGAATATGGTAACTACAACAAAAAGAAATATATAAACATTCATTGTTAATTTACTTGAAAAACATTTTAACAAGTTAAGCATTCATATAATGACCTCTCACTAAATTATATAAATGCTTCCAAGACCCATCTTTAAATAAAAATAGTCATCGCATGCTACTTTTTATCTAGAAATGTTAAGTCGTTACTTGACTAATTCTACCCTTAGAACTCTTGGTTGACGGATTTCAACTAAATCCATCTCCTAGTCCCAAGATAACGTTTATCTCGTTGAGTCCAATCCAATTTTAGCTTGTGATCGTATCACCCTACTTACCCGAGGTAAAAAGGGACCCACGAGCGTGGTAGCCCTAATGAACACGGGTTTCATAGGTGTTATTAATTGGTAAGGCTAATCTCAATTTTTTAAACATGTGAGAGATCTTGTCAATTTAGTTATTAATTCCCTATAAGTGAACTAAGTCGGTGAATTGTGAATAACGTTGAATTGACAATAACGGAAAATAAAATGCATGTGTGACGATTTTGGCATGAGCGGAAATAAAGCAAGCAACCAAGCAACGACAAAATCCTAGTATGGCCACCTAGTTAATCAAATTAATAGATGTTACAAATTCGGAAACCAACTACCGTTGTACCTTTGCCGCTTCACTTGGACACCTTCCCAAAATGGACACCGTCTTTCGGAGTCACCGGTCTTCAAAAAAATAATTACAAAATATAGAAATATACAAATTCCTATTATAAATTTATTCTATAAAATAAAATTATTAAATTATACAAACCGGCGATACGAGATCGCAATAAAATTACAACCAAACCGTTATTCCCTTACATTACGTGTAATAACGATAAAAATAACTAGGCCATACTAGGTACAAACTTTGCATAAATTATTAAATAAATGACATTCATTCATTCAACCACAAATAAAATACATTTCTGCAAAATTCATGCCAAAATCGTCCTAAATTCATTCATGCTCATGTAGCTCGATTTTTTCCCGGGATTCATTGATTTTTAACCATTAAAAATCAATATCAACATTTAAATCTCATTTAAATTCAAACTAATTAACTAAACTGATTTAGAACTCAAAATTAGTCACTAATAATTTTGTTGGTCATTAATTAGGTTGATTTTTATTTTATTTGCCTAAATATTACGGTTAATCATAACAATTATGAAATAAAAACCCAAAATATAAAATATAAACATCATAAAAATTTGAAAACCACCAAAATTTTGTACATTCTTGCGAAATTTCCAGGAAACTATAAAAATAAAAAAAATTGCCCAAAAAATTTAAATTAATTTTATGAACAAATAGCTTTGTATTTAATGGTTTTATCAAATAAAAACATTAGATATAGTAAAACACTGAAACAAATTATGAAATTTCACCAAGAGTATCAACATCATAATGTTAAATGTACAAAAAAATTTCAAGACCAGAAATGGACGTTTCAATTTTATGAACATTATAATCTCATATTATTGACTTTTATCGTATAAAAATCAATGAACATGCAATACATAAGTAAAATTCACAAACTTTTACATAAAATATTTAAGAAATGCATGTGAGATCATATTAAAATTTCATGGCCAGAATCAACATGAAACTATTTTTTAGTTAACTTTTAACTCATAAAATGCATGTTAACTCGGTTTAAACGCCAAAAATAAAAATAAATAGCAAATTAATCCCTAAAATCACGAACTTTAACCACAAACATTTTGAGGTCATTAGGTATACATGCACCAAAACATTTCGTCAGAATCATATTTTAACTCAAAATCTTTGATTTATTAGTTATCTTATAACTTTAATAAAAATGTCCAAAATGAACATGCATGCTACAAGCTAGCTCTGATACCAATTGAAAGTCCATAGACCTTAATTAGACTCCTCTAATTAGTTGCTAAATTACTTGTTAATTTAGTATTTAATGATCTATGTAACATGCATGCAAATATAAAAACATTTATATAAAAGAAGAAATTTCCTCACATTGATATGGAAAATATAAGGGCACAATTGTTCTTGAGCTAATAATATGGATGAACACAAATAATCTCCAAAGTAGAAGATCTCCTCTAAGTTGCACCAAGATTAACCCAAATAATCTACCCTTATTATTAACTAGATAATAAGATAGATATAATTCTACTAATATTATGACTATATTACTACACTAGTAATACTTAGTAAATATTAGTGTTTGAGAGTTTATAGTGAGAAGAAGAGTTTTAGAGAGAAGTATGACAATTGCCCAAAATGAAGTAAGTAAAAAATGAACACAAATGCCCATTTTAAAGGCCATTTGGCCGGATGGTTTAGTCCACATTTGGACTATTTTTTGTTCAATTTTGGTCACATGCATTAGAGTGGAGTGTTGTAGAAAGGATGATGATTATATTCAACTTGTTATGTCACCTTCAAAAAGGTAACTAAGGAGTGTAAACATGAACAAAAATCATCACCCTTGTAACTACTTCAAAACCGGCCCTCTTGGCCTAGTTAGGTCCATTTTGATTTTTGATTTTTGATATTTGTCTCACAAATACTTATTGATCATATGGTTAATTATCTTGTATAATTAAGTGTTAATTTGATCATATAACAATTATATGACTCAATTAAATAAATAATATGAACTTAACATTTTAAGTAATATTTTACCTTTATATCAATATATAATGGGTCCCACAATGCTAAGTTAATTTATTTTACAACTCCTTGTAAATATAATTAACTAATTACCTCTATCTCAAAACCTCAACTAATTTAGTAATTTAACGATTAATTACTAAGTTAAATCTTATTTAATCGTATTTAAATAAGATATAAATTTATTAGTCAATTATCGCATAATTGAAAAATAAGCTTAATCGAATTTGAGTTCTTAACTCATTTTCTAATAATTAACTCTCGTACATATCGAATATATGTAATGTACTAATTAACTGTATCGTATACAAATATTTAGTTACTATTTGGATTTCATCCTTTAGGTGTGACCGAAAGGGATCAGTTGATCACCGCCGTCATACGACAATAACGTCAAACTCTAGTCAGTCAACCGTTATTGATTTACGTTAATCAACTGACTAATCATATATATAGTCAATAAATATCCCAATTATATTCCATAATAAGATTTATTATGTGGCGCACTTTTGTGGAGGACACCTACTCCAACACTGTGCCGATGGACTTTAGTGGATACTAAATGGATCTGAATAATTAGATTATTGGCTTGAAATCTCGTGATTATGGAATATCTTTGTAAGATTTCTGATGATTGAAAATGATGAGTTGCAAATTGGGTAAATTGCATTCTCTTGATGATTTGGTTTATTAGTAGAGTTAGTAATGTCAAATTCGTGTAGATCTTCCTGCCGACTTTATCTTGATCTTCCTATCCCAAAGAGTTCGATTTGTTCCGTTTTTGCGTGTTTAGTATATATTTTGTTACCCTGAATTGTGTGTGAAATGTGTGAGTCGCTCTATGTACGTGTAATGTCGTGTTATTTTGATTTTATCCTTGAGTAAACTTCCAAATTTTCATATTGTATTTCCAATCTAAAGTTTCACCGAAGTTTTAAAGATGAATTTGTACCTCCTTTTTGGAGAAAATAGATTTCTTTCGCTTTTATATTTGGATTTTGCGTTTGGTGGGATGTTTGCACTTGTTATTGGAGACGTCTGATAACTAGTCCTACACTTACTAACGTTGTTTTGAATTTTAATTTCACTATTTCGACTTTAATTTGATTTGGATAATTTGAGTTCTCGTTCGCGACGGGCACTCTTGAGATCCGTAAGTAAGTTTCCCACTTATGAAAGATTTCCTTAAACTGTTTTCGAGATGAACATCATTTCATAAATGTTTTCCCTTGTTAAAGCTTTCGTGTTGATTTTGTAAACCGATTCTTATCCTTGGTACTTTTATTTTCTACTCTCAAGTTTCGAGGACGAAACTTTTTAAAAGGCGGGGTGATTGTAACACCCGCTATTATACCTTATTTTTCTAGTGAAAATATTTTACGGATACTTTTCAGCGAATTTAAGTTTTAATTTAGAATTTAATGTTTCGAGTCGAATTTAGAATTTCCGAGTTCATATTTGGAATTTCCGCGAGATTCCATGTGAATCCCGTCTTAAGGCGACTTTGACTTTTCTTGACTTTTGAGCCGTCTTTGACTTTTGTTGACTTTTTCCCATAAATATCTCATACTCTCCTAACCTAATTCATTACTCACACAAACACATAACAAAACTTTCTTCTTCCTTAAGAAATCGCAAAACCTTGCCTCCATTTTCATCCAACATTAGATTCGTCATAGTTCGTTCGTTTCTCGCTCAAATTCACGTAAGTTCGTCTTATCCTTCCCCTCTTAGCTTCCTCTATCCGTATTGGTAATAAAATTACCGTCTTTCTCGCTTTTTAAATTATCCGTCTTTCTTACACTACTACAAAAACAGGCTATGACAACGGTTAAAAACCGTTGTAATATTAAAAAGCGGACGTTGTTAAAGCCTCCGTTGTTAAAGGTTTTAACAACGGTTCCGATTTAATGAAAATACCGTTGTTAATAGTTTTAACAACGGTAAGAAGTCGTTGTTATTACTAGATAACTGTTGTTAAAACGTGTGAATAATTATGGTGGGAAAGATACGAGAACGGTTCTATTAAATTAAACCGTTGTTAAAGGTATGATTAGTTTTGGTGGGAAATATTATAACAACGCTATTTTTTTTAAACCCGTTGTGAATATAGTTAATTACAACGGAGTATAATAAATAAGCCGTTGTGGAAAGTTTTAATAACAACCGGTATTCTAGAATAAACCGTTGTTAAAGGTATGATAAGTTTTGGTGGGAAATATGTTACAACGCTTTTAATGAATTTTAAAAAACCGTTGTTATTATTTTTATTATTGTTTTTGAAAAAATTGTAATTTGTTCCCCTGCCACCACTGAAAATCCTGCATAAATCAGCAGCAGTAGCAGCAGCACGCATCATAAACCAATTTCAGAAGCAGCAAAATGATATATCTATATATATATCAGAGCAATTCATGTACAGGGCAATTCATGTACATGGCAATTCATGTACAGCAGCAGCAAAATGATATATACAACCAAAATGATCTCTTTTAGAGCAATTCATACTTACAACTTGCTCTAATTAATGACTTCTACAAATTAAAGTTCCCTATCTGCTTCCAAAATAATCTAAGTTTCATTTATTCTTTGTTTGTTCAAGGACGTATTTGCCCAACAAGTCCCTTACCTCGTCTATATTGTGCTTAGTGTACTCAGGGACATGTGGCGTCTTGATTGAATACTGCGGATAAAACAAATAAAAGACATCGATCAGTAGGGTAACAACAGTATAGGCATATATATCATACATAATTAGCAACATCGATCATATATATATAGCAGAAAAGATATCAGCTCTAATGAAAAAAAGTAAATAATAGCTACATTAAACTACTAACTCTTTCTGGAATGCTGATATATCTTCGCCTAATAATCTCCAACATGAAACGACAAACGTAGTATCCACATTGGATGCTATCCGGCTGTTTAGGGACCTATTATTACATAATAAACGAAGAGACGAGAAGGCAATTACCAATTAGTTTAATGCGTAATTAAAAAAGACAGATGTATATGCGTAATTAGTTTAATGCACTAGTATTTGCGCGTACGTACCCCTGTTATCGTAATAAAAGTAGGGCCATCATCAGAATATTCTGTCGGTTGATTGCCGGTTGCTCTTTTCTTCTCAAAGGCCCTTTAAAAAAGGAAAGAGGCCGAAAGTCACATAAACTTACTTAATAATAATAATAAACTACTAACTTAATATTATATGTGCCAAATCATCATCAGTACGTATTATAAACTTACTTAATAATCAACATCTTAAAGGTCTCGGATGGTTGTCCATGCAAAGAGTCCAACCAAAATACTTTCTTCGTGGTCGGATTGATCGCTGCTAGCACCCAATGTCTCCTAGAGATCGAGAGACACATCATTATTAACAATCACAACATGCATCATAACCAAACATATAAAACTGCAATTGTATTTGGAATCGTAATATTAATTATATATTACCCGGCTTCATTATAAGGGGCAAAAATGAGCTTATTGTTTTTCGCCAATTCCCCAGCAATATAATTTACACGTTCTTCATACGAAAACATCTCGATATGCATAGATAAAACATTTGGGCACATGAATCCGTATTGAGGAAGTGGATTAATATTGGTCTCGGCGGGGATCACAACCGAGTTCAAGTACCTACATGCCGGTTTTAATTCCGATATTATAAACACTATATCTTACTTAGTCAGAATATTAGAATACTGCATGATTTAATTTATTAAGAAACTTACTTCATCCAAACATATAGGTGTTGGACATCAATCTCGTCAAGGCCAGCCCAAACGGCTAGCGTATCCCAATCCAGCATTGCTTGGCGTTCTACCCCTACAATATCATTCTCGAGCGGAATAACTATTAATTGCTCGCTTGCTATGCGTCTCTCAGCCTCCTTATAAAGATCCAGCATCGCCACCGTTCGTACTTTTTCCATGTAAACGTTCCCATGATATTTAGTACCGGATAGACTCCTGACCTCTTTCAGCTTGGGGAAATGATGCGGTGTGCTACCTTTCACAACCTACATGTGGCTAACTAAATTAAGTTGCTCTTTCAATGATGAGGCGATAGTAGAACTTAAAATATAAAGAGAGTTGATTAAATACCTCATCAAGTTGTTGTTTTGACGAGGTAGTAGAAAGATTATTGTCTATCGAGTTAGACTTATCCATGTTTTTTGTTACCTACAAAACAAAAATAAAACATATAAATTTCACTATTTATGAAGGTGATGAACAAAGACAAAAGGCGGGTTAAATTAGATGTATTTTTCTAACCCCGTCTACATTCTGTTGAATTTTACAATCACGAGCCAAGAAAATGTGGCTTTGAGGCCATTGGACAAAACATTTAACCGCATCTGCCAGTATTACTATGTCGTCGCGGACTGTGACGGGCAGTTTACAGGTTCCATAGCCCTTCACGACTCCCACTATCCCCACTTTTGCATGCTTCGGCAAGAGTGGTACGCCATGAACCAAGATGGTTTCCGCTGAGTCCTTGGGCTTTGGGCATACGAAAGCCCGAGCAACAATCACATTCTCTTTTAATGAAGGGTCGGCGAGACGAACAAGCCTCCGCTGTTTTGTGGCCTGAAGAATACACATTATTTACTAAATACCAAAATATAATAGATATCATAAATGATCTATATTGAGTATATAATGTAAAGTTAGTTACAAGTATTTATTGTTGGTGGGTAGGCTATTATACTTGAACATGTCCAGACCAGATTTAGCACTGACAGCATATACTAACTTCTTATATTCTACATACCTCCTTATTGTCACCCGTCTTCTCAGCCGGCTCCTCAAGTTGCGTCCCCTTTTCAGAGTTATTTACCTTATAAAATTAATTAACCAATCAAAGGCATGCAATGGCTGCTGGAAAGAACAAATGCAGAGGTTCAAAATGGTTAAGTCGTATTTACCTTATCGGCTTGAGGTATCAAAACCTCAGCAGCATTAGGTACCTCACCCGTCTCCTCAAGATGCGTCCCCTTTTCCGACTCATTTACCTAATAAAACAAACCAATCAAAGGCATGGCTGCTAGAAAGAACAAATGCAGAAAAAAAAGAAGAAGTCATATTTACCTTACCGGCTTGAGGTATTAAAACCTCGGCAGCAGTAGGTACCTCAACCATCTTCTCAGCCGTCTCCTCATGTATTGGCAAGGTAGTAGTGTCTGCCTCTTGGCAAATCTGTTGCACTACCTCGCCCTTTTTAATGACATCCTCCATCATCTTCAATTCTTCTTCGGAAGGCTTGCCTCCAGAACTCATCTTCAGTATCACGGAGGCCAATAACTGAACCTGCACGCCCAAAATGTAGAATCAGCAATTTGTTAAAACAATAACATGTGAATTTTAAATGACAATAACAAATGGTATACGTACCATGTCAGCCTTCCCCTTATTTTTCTTCTTCTTGTTCGAGCTAGTTGTCCCATAATATTTCGTGACTCCGACATGTAATGGGACGCCCCTCAATCGACCTGGATGCTCGGGACGGCCGATCGCTCTAGCAAGAACGTCGTCACGACCACTCGGAGTGAATTTCCCTTCCGCAACCTCCTTCAGAACATTCTCCTATAATATATTAAATAAACTTAATTTAATTTTTGTTACTAAAATAAATAGATAGTTAGACATACAAGAATTGAACAATAAAGTTATTAAAAACCCGTCTTAATAAAAATAATACTTACTATGTTGGCCAAGACTTCCTGATCATATTCGTTACATGTTCGGGATCCTTTAGGCGTGTGCCCTTCTTTATAAGTTACATGCCGATTCAAGTCGGTCACACCTTTTGACACCTACACGTTAACTCAAAAATAATATATGTATACATGTATATCAAGTCCAAGTATGATTAAAAAAATCTAATATATAGATGCTACTTACGAGATTTTCTTCTATCAATCTGTAACCGCCTCGAGAACCATAATATACCCCCCGCTTCTGTGAGATGTTAGCACGATTTCTGGCGCTAACGCTCTTCAAATCATATAAAATCGCAAGTAGATGAGACAATTAGAAAATTATAGATACAAGTAGAGTTTTAGAAAAATGTAACCTGAAACTTTTAGAAAAATGTAACCTTAAGTAGAGTTTTACAAAAATGTAAACATATGACATGGATACTTAACCTGAAACTTTTCAGTAGCTCGTTTCGCCTTATAATTATCCCATTGTTGCTGAGTGATGTGGGGGTACTTTGTCGGTGGGCTCTTATGCATCTGCCCCGTCTCCTTGTCCACATACAAGTGTAATTTGGCAAGGTCACACCTCCACTGCCTTAAGACTGCCGCTGCCTTACGTAATAGATACTTATCATGGCAGTCTGGAATATCGAAAGCTTCCTGCATCATCATCATATATACTAATAAGCGGCTGTCTAATATCATACCTTTACACGAACCTTTATACGGCTTCCTGCCTTATGTAATAGTAACTTATGCAAAATAAAATGGTGTTTAGCTAAAGATATTATCATACCTTTATACGTTTCAAGAGTAAGTTCTGCAATGAAGGATTTATATTCCTGAAATCATCTAAATCTATAGGCACAAACTGTTTGGTTGTAACTCCAATCCAAGTGGCTAAATGGCTAGCATTTGGACCAGTAGGAACACCTTTCACACTCCATTTTATTTCCATCGGCGTTTTTGCCGCTATAGCTGCAAGGGCTGCAGAGCACTTCGAAGCACCCCTCTCACCAGGCTTATCCCCCTTATCATTGTTTTCTACTCTTTTCCGTTTTTCACCCATGATAATCCTAAGACACTAAGACCTTCAAAATAAATGAAATAGTAACGGAACAGAGTCATGCATACAGCGATTCTAAAACCCTAAGACCTTGAAATGAATGAAATAGTAACTGAACAAATAAAGAGTCATGCAGAGATTCTAAAACTCTAAAAACTTAGAAAGGAATGAAACTAGATGATAAAGAGAACGATAAATAGAAAATGAAAACAAAAAGATGAACTTCAATCTTAAAACCCTAAAGACGAAACACAAAAATTACCTGATAAAGAAAATGAGAACAGGGTGATGATAAAGAGAACAGGATGATGATCACGAGTACGAGGAGGATGATGATGATACTAAACAAAAAGATTTGTGTTGTAAACGAGGATGATTGTAAACGAGGAGGATGATGATGATAATGTACGTGTGTAAAATTTACTCTATAGGATTGTAAATTATTTTTTATTAAGAGAAACTAAAGGGTTTATTAAGAGAAACTATTGACAACGGTTATCCTACAAACCACCGTTGTTATAGAGTAATAACAACGGTTAAATAACACCCGTTGTAGAAAGTAATAACACTAAGACAACGGTTTATTTATTATAAACCGTTGTTGAAAGTAATAACAACGGTGAATTTCTAAAACACCGTTTTTATAGATTATGTATATTTTTTTTAATTTTTCAGATACGCGCGCGCGGTATTAAAATTTGAGGCACGAAATAAACTCATTAACTTTGCTCTAAATTAATTTATTTAACTTTGCTCTAAATTTAATTTAATTTATTTTACTTTGCTCTAAATTTTATATTATAGGCGTAAGTTACGTTTAATTATTAGCTCGGATCGGGTTTGGCCTGGGAATCAATTCTAATCGGGTTAGATTCGGCGGGTTTGTAATTAATAACTTTATCGATCGGGTTAGTTATTAATTATTTTTAGTTTTTGGTTCAATTACCTCGAATCGGGTCATTTTCTTTTTAATTAAGGAACTGGTTATTATAATTATCATGCATCACTAGTTAACCTGAAACTAATCGATCGGGTGGCCAGGCCAGCAGTTACGGATCGGGCAATCCACTTTCTAGATCAGAGCAAGCGTAGCTACGTACTTCAATTCGGGTCGATCGCTTTTGGGCAGGGTCGGGGGCACGTGTCATTATTAATTACCTCGTATATATATATGTACTACTTATTGATGATGATATATATATATATATATAATAATTAAATGATGATGACTTCCGGATCTCTAATTAACGACGCTCGTACTACAATTTGCAATAATAACAGATTCATCAATGCACATACATGCAATTCAAGTAAGTATTATATATACACGTACGTCAATGCAATGTTTCCCAAATTAAATAATAATGATATATATATATATATATGGCCTGGGGTCGATCGACTTCGTTCATCCAATTCAAGTACGCTAATGAACGGGCCGTTTTTGCATCACAAACCTGAAACTGTCCGACCCAAAATTAATTAGCTCGCTAGTATCGGGTTATTTTATTTAATTCGATAGAAATCATTATTTATTATCCGCGTGATGATTATTAAGTATCATTTTCGGGTCGGATCACTTTTAATTATTAAGTATCATTATTAGTATACGTGTGTTACTTCAAAATAACCCTAAACCCTAAACCCTAAACCCTAAACCCTAAACCCTAAACCCTAAACCCTAAACCCTAAACCCTAAACCCTTTTTTATATACTTCTAATTAATAATACATCAAAATATTGAACATCAATTCAAACACTTTAAACAACATTCTTTCTCATTGATTTCATTAGGAATAACCTAGATTTTATAATAAAGTACATTACATTCATCCGACATCAAATAAATAAAGATGTTAAATAATCCGGAACAATTCCGGTTAAGTGTAAAAAGCTTTTCTCACACTGCCACCAACAATCCGGAACAATATTGATGATACTGATGACTTCCGGATCATTAACCTCGTATTTTGCAATAACAGATTCAATGCCTGCAAGTACACGTCTTGCATGTGGAGATAAGGTAGGACGGGTACAGCTCAACATATCTCTTGCGGCATCCAACCTCCGAGTATAAGGCCGACGTGGGTAGACAGAGGACGATGATGATGACGACGCTTGGTTGACAAGTCGGACTGCTTCACGCCTCTTAATCCAATAATCCCTTCGATGTTCAATGGATCCTTTAATCAATGGGTGATGATCATCGGGAACTACGGCAAGAGCCTCCTCCTCATCTGCAATCAATTTTGTAAGGGTCGTTTCATCGTTGGGAAGGTTAACTGCTGCCATTGATGATATTAATTTTAGGGTAGTTATGTAATATTTAAAGGAGGGGTTTTGAGGCTATATTTATAGAGGGGTTATGCTGCCATTGATGATGCTTTAATCAATGCTGGTTCTGCGCCTGTTGTTTATTCACGGGTTTGGACTGCATTATCTTTTAATTAAAAATAATAATATTAAGCAATAACAACGGGTATTGGTTATAAACCCGTTGTTATTACTAACCACAACGGTTTTCTTGGCCATAACCGTTGTGATAGGGTTACTGCACATTGCAGTTAATGCATTGACTACATAGGAAATGTAACGTACTGCATATTCACACATTTACTCGATCAATAACGTACTGCATGCATGTGAATGTATAGTCGTTTTGGGAACCAATGCATGCATGTGAATCAATGCCTTCATGTGAACCAATGCATGCATGTGAATAAATAACTCCAATAAATAACTCTCTATAAATACAGCCTCAATACAAGCAGGTTATCAACCACATACAAAATTCCCAACTCTAATCAATAACATATTTGCTAAACCATACCAAATTTCCCAGCCTCAATACTAACATCAACCATACAAAATGTCTGGAACTTTTACTAAACCATATGCTTGCATCATGAAAGAAATGCCTTGTCATATTGAGGGTGGCTACGTTGTGTGTAAAAGTTACAAAAAACTCCGTGATACGCTTATTCGCAATGGCTACTTAATAAGGAAGATGTGGCCAAATTATCATCGCGGGCACTTTACAGGGCATCTCGTTTTCGAGTTTGGGATGTCGGATGCTCATCGTGCGTCCGCATTCAAACTGGCACGAATGTTTGACAAGGCCGGGCATGGGAGACAAGATTTTATTGAGAGCACGGACCACAAGCCTGGGCCATATCTATGGGTGGCTGCCGAACATGAGCGTTACTGTTTCCCAAATGGGGTCGACCTCGTTGAAGTGACCCAGGTAGAGCAGTGGGAAGGGTTGGCTCTGGCCGAGGCTGACCCGATTGATGCATATGCTCTAGCGGTGGCAGCTATCCGGGAGATTTACCCGGACTCACTTTAATTTGTTGTTGTTGTTTGGTTGTAGTTGTTTGGTTGTTTGGTTGTTGTTGTTTTGGCGCCATTTGTGTGTGGCGCCGTTTGAACTTATAATTTAATAATATTAATGTTGATACGTTAATTTGTTTTTTGACTTAAGTTTAGAAGTAATTAAACGTATTCAATATAAAGCTATTCAATCGATAAAGCAAAATTAGAATTGAACGACATTCAGGAAATGACATTCACAAATTTGCTAATAATTGACGTTCAGGAAATAAACGACATTCAGGAAATGACATTCACAAATTCACAAATTCAAGAAATAGTTGATAAAAATAATAGTCGGGAGCAAAATAGCTCTGATACCCACTGTGACACCCTCAAATTTGCGGAAAGAAAAAAATATTTTAAATACATAAAAGATACGAATACAATACGAAGGTGTCATTACATAATAAAAAGGTTCGTTACAAAACGAAATAATATTCTACAAAATAAATATACAAGACGGGAGACATATCTCCCGTATAAATACGGAAATAAACTAGTGTATAATAATATCCAAACTATGAACCGAATATAGGTCCAAGGTAAAACTTCACTCGCTAGCTCGTCCA
Organism: Heliosperma pusillum; assembly: GCA_022085475.1. Taxonomy (NCBI): domain Eukaryota; kingdom Viridiplantae; phylum Streptophyta; class Magnoliopsida; order Caryophyllales; family Caryophyllaceae; genus Heliosperma; species Heliosperma pusillum. The sequence goes on from JAIUZE010067359.1 coordinate 20,487, forward strand.
TGTACCCCAAATATGCAACACCACCTGTTCGACCGCATTAAATATAAACACGGAAGCCACAGTCAGTGGGGAGTAACTCCGAGTTCTCCCAGCCACGAAATGTCGAGTTTAATGAAACATGAAAAACATAAAAGCAATGTATATCTAAAATACAAAACCTTAACATATATGATATGGTTTTCATGTCATGAAACAGTTAACTAACATATAACCTATCATATGAAAGCTATCATGTGAAACCGATAATAAAATATAACAAGAGGTAGGGAAGCTGGTATGCTAGCTCAGAGGTCACCTGTAAACGTGGCCCTGATGATACACTCAAACCTAATCACACGTATCATGTGCAATCAGTTAACAATCGTTAATCCAAACTCTATCAATCCTAGCCCGGCTGCATCTCACCTTCTAGAAAGAACTCATAGAATCATACAAACATGAAAGACTATACTTCTACAAACAGGCATAAGTTCTTAGCACAGTCAATAGACGACTTCTGTAACTCGAGGCTATACCACAAGGTAGGAAAACATCCTAGTCCTAGACTGATCAGACCTAGCGACAACAGCTATTCCGTTCCCCGTCCCATGACATAACCGTCTATGAGAAACTTTACTAGGCGACCCCCTAAGCAGAGATGGCTAGTACTTAAGCTGGTTCCAACCCCAAAACGGATTAGGCAACCATGCCCCGACTTGGATATAAACCCACCAAGCCGAGACACAAAAGCTATCAAGCGGCAAACTCCGTATGCTCGTTAAAGATAGTACGGGCCGATCAATGTCATGGTCCAAGCTACTCAGTAGAATTAGAATGGTCAAGACGCCATAATCCATATTCTCTATGGGTACTAGCAACACGACACCACCAAATAATAAAACAGTCACAGGAAAACATCCTATCATGTGACTAATTGCATATAAGTAATAAACACATAACATATCGCCTCATATCTACTAGGGCTAATTCAATAATTAAATACAACTTTACTTGAAGACAAATCCCCGACCCGAGTCCCGCGACGGGTCATCAGTCAAATCGGGGCGGACTAGATCTTAGTTTGACCAAACCCGTTGGATCAAACCGGCTAGAAGCAGAGTCTTTATCACATAGACATAAAATCAACATATTCATTACATGTTATTTTATTACTACTTCTAACATGTGAATTATCATATTATACCCAAAAAAACCCGCTTGACTTAAATGATATTAAATTAAACTACGGTCTCGTCTTATAATTTCTAACATGTGAGAAATAATAATTTAATGAAAACCTTTTTAATTAAATATTTTTACTTATTAATATTTCTCGCTTGCTAAATTATTACAAAACGCGATAAAAATGACGATAACTCAAAAACCGACACGAGTCCCAAGGTGGGACCCACGGGCTGAAATGGGCCGGACCCAATATGGGCCTGGATGGGCCCACGGGCTGTTTTGGCTGAAAAATGGCAGATTTTTACACTTTCATTAAAACCGTTTCTTAATAATTCCCGCATGCTTTAACGTACTTAAAACCCGTCAAAACAACAACCAATCAATCAAACATCGACACACCCCAAAGACCAAAACCCGGACCCACCTTGACCAACCCAGACCGGGTCTGAACCGGCCTGGACCGGTCCGGTTTGGACCCGGTTCTTGCCCCCTTTCTCGGTTCCATCAACAAACACACCAAATCAATTCCAAACTTGTTTTTAATCATCAAACAACCATTTTAACAATCTTCCACACAAAATCATAACTTATTAAAATCATCAAAATTTGTCAAGAACACTAAACTTGTTAAAATTTAATAAACAACTTAAAAATTATAACTTGTTAAAAATCATCCAAATTCATCAAAAACAACAGACTTGTTAAAATTTTCTAAACAACATAAAAATCATAACTTAGTAAAATCATTAAAATTCTTCAAGAACACTAAATCATCATAAAATTTCCTACAACTTTAAAAAAAATTCAAGAACACTAAATCATCATAAAAGTTCATACAATCATAAAATCATCAAGAATCATCAAACATCACAAAAATTCCATACAACACAAAAATCATCAAACAACATAATAATTACTACTTAACATATTACTAACTAAAAATCCATAATTCATAAAAACATGAACCAAAATTAAAGATGAACCAAAATCCAAATAAATAAAACTAAAGACTATATTACTAGCTAAAATCATAATTACTATAACATGAGCATAAACTAAAACCTAAGATATGTGACATTATTTCGTCGAGTAAATCGGAATCGTTACCTTAGCTAGCAAAATCACTTAGCACCAAAATATAAGAAATATATAAATAAGAAAACCCTTCTACTAGTCTTCACCCAAAATATAAGAGTCCCCAAATTCGTCTTCAAACTCTTCCCCTATAAGAAATAACAAGAAAACAATTATTAGAACTTAAACTAAATTTTCCATAATTAAATGTTGAAAACGATCTTGACGGAATTGAAAATAAACCGTACTAGAAGATGGAGAGCGAAGAAGAGATCCTAGAAATATAAATTAGGAAGGATTTAATTAAGAAATGAAGGATTTATGGAGGTTTTGCTCAAGAACGATGAAGAACGGTTGATGAACGATGAAGAACGCGAAGAACGATTAAATAAAGTGATGTTTTGATCTTTATTTGATTTGTTGAAAGATGAAAAGCTGTTTGTGAGTCATATGGGTGGATGTGTGCCGTGTGTTTATAGACACATAAAGGTGTCGAGTTTTGAAATTGTTGTTCCGTAATTGACTCGCGTTTAATAATTGTTTTACGGTAAACGATTAAATATAATTTACGATAAAGTTAATATCAAGATATTATGAGATTAAAAATGTAAAATAATGAAAATATCAAGGCTTAAGAGTGGGTAAGTGTGCCGTGTGGAATTGTGCTTGTCGGGTCCGATTTCGAGCGTTTTGCGTAGTTTTCGTTAACTGATCGATAAAGCGAATAGTGAACTAGATATTATGATATATTAATCAAAAGTAATGAAAATATCAAAGTCTATTAGAGGAGGGAAAAAGGAGAGGAGAGCCGTGTGGTATGGTGAGACAACGGGGCTGTTTTTGCTCGATTTGCGTAATCTCCGTTGACGGATCGATAAAGTAACAAATATCTAAGATATTTGTATTATTTTAATCGAATCAATTAAAATATCCAATCGTGAGTGGAAAACGATGACATGGCCGCGTGACTCATGCCAAAGTCGAGTTTCGATTTTGTTGCGCGCGTTACGATGCGTCGGGAATAGTTAAATGACGATTGGTTAAAAACCGTAAAAGTTATTCTTTAAATTCCAAATAAATTCAAAATAATTATATTAAATTATGATAAATCATAATAAATCTTTATAAAATTAAATTTATTATTTTTCAAATAAAAATTTCGGTCTTTAAATTTACGAAGCGAGTCGGGAAAAGTCAACGAAAGTCAAAGTTGACTAAAAAGTCGGAAAAAGTCAAAATGGCTTAAAAGTTCAGAAAAGTTTAAGACGACTTAAAAATAAATAAAAAAATAAATGACGACTTTAAAAAGTCAAGTAAAAGTCAAAGACGATTTAAAAGTCAAGAAAAGTCAAAGATGACCCAAAAACGGTCTTGTCATGAAATCCCTCAAAAACTCCAAATACGAACGCGGAATTTCAAAATACGACTCCGAACAAAATTTCCTATTTTAAAAACTTAAGTTCTACTGAAAAGTATCCATAAGCTATTGCTTAAGCAAATTGGGTACTTTTCGGGTTGTTACACTCACACTACCACGCACCACAACCTATCACAATAAAAATATATCGCTGTGATCGTTAAATAGGGGGTCTCGTCATCGACTATGAAATAGAATCATAAAGGCCAAGATGCTAAGTATAGAGAAAATATGATAAAAGAAGCTTTATGCAATAAACTCCGGTGAAACGCCGATAATAGTGACTTGTTCGCGAGAGAATGATGGTATTTGTCGGAGTTTCGATAGTGGAATTAATTGGTGTGAAAAAACGTATGAGAAAAAAAAGTTAGTAATAGTGTGCAAAAAAGTAGTTCAGTGGTGTGATATTGTATTGTATATCCCGTGATATTGTTTAGTATAACTTGTGATATTGTATCCTGGACTCACGGACTCAAAAAGATAGGGTGGACTCACGTGATCCTAATTCTATATATATATATATATATATATATATATATATATATATATATATATATATATATATAATTAGGTTCTTGTGAGTTGAGAGTCTTATGGTGAGTTGGTCCTCATAAATCTAGACCATAGGATTATACAAGATTGATGGTCTAGATCAACTCCACCTGTCAGTAGTAATTATTTTTGGTTTTTTACTACATTTAAAAAGGCATTCTTTTTTACCGCCGTTCATAATTGTTATTTCGCTTTCTCTCTCTAACGCACCAGTTCACCATTTACTCCTCCTTTCTCTCTCCTTTGTTACTGTGTTGTTACTCCAGGCGATCCGTGATTTTTTACTCTCTTTGTTCTTCTTTTCCTCTTCCTTTCAGGTTATTTCTTCTTCTTTTCCTCTTTTCTTCTTCTTATTTCCATATATATATATTTTGTTTTCATTCCATTTTATACTGTTTTTTTGTTGTTTTTTTGGTCCTTTTCTCTTTATTTTGTCTTTTCTCTGTATTTTACAACAAATTTCTTATGATCAAGCTTCGTCTAAATATTTTACCTTATACATTGTTGTTTTTTCAAATTTCTGCTTTCATTTTGTTGATTTCACATAACTATTCATATTTCTAGGGCTTTTCCTTGTTATTTCGCCATTACTATGTCATATTACTGTTATTTCAGTGTATTTGTTCGTTGATTGTTAATATAGTTTGTCTTTCAGCAGTCCTAGTTATTACATGCAATCATACTGCCAAAAAATAAACATTGAGTTGCATCTTTCATTCAATGTTACTTTCAGCAGTCTTAGTTACTTAGTGGTGTTATTGTGGTGTTATTATTTATTGTTCTATTATTGTGGTGTTATGGTGGTGTTACTGTGGTGTTATTGTATTGTTATTATACGGTTATTTTTAAGTTACTGTAATTGTAGTATTTCTGTGGTGATATTTTGTTATTGTGGGGTTACTGTGGCGTTACTTTCAGCAGTCTTAGTTAGTTAGTTTGTCTTTCAGTTTTTCCCACTTTCTTATGTTTTTCTTTTCACGCCTTTGCGTGTTGCCTTTGTTCTTAGGTCCAAACACACATATGGACATCCTTTGCAAGGGATGGTTATATAATATAGAGGAGGAAGATAGAGCATTATTTGCTAATGAATACGTAATTGAAAAGAAAAAAACCATGGGTTGGGTGTCAGAGTCTGATGTGGACAAGCACTTTGAAGTTATCGTAGTAGGTCGTAAAAATAGATCAATGTGGTCAGTATTGAATAACACGGATCTAATGGACAGTGTCTTTCAACATGTCAAGAATAATGTGGATAAGAAAAATATGGTTGTTGTTTGTAAGAAGTGGTCTCAAATTTTTTTATTCCATAAAAGTGCACCTGGTTTCAACGTCGAATACATGAGACGTCTTACAAGTACTACTACGCTGGGGGTGAAGTCTGTTTTCAGGGGTTCTAAATTAGTTTCCAAACGATGCAAGTGCTATATGATTGCAGCTAAGCCCGCCAAGGCGCTTCTCCATATTCGCCAGTTTTTAATCAATAGTGATTTGGAGCATATCGCACCGCCACTTCTTTTGAAGAATTATACAATTCACCTTGATCAACCAATCTATGATTTTTGTTGTTCTTTTGAACTTACAAATCATGTCCTTCATTCTGATGAAGATGTTATAATGCTTGACTAAAATTTAGGTTATGTAATGTTAGTATCAAGCACATTTTGATCAATGTAATGTCTTAGGTTCAGTTATTTCAATATTAGTTATAGGTTAGTAGTTTATTTACTAGTGGTGGTCCGTCTGAATTTTGACTATTATGTCATCTTAAACTTTCTCGGCTTGTAATGTCTACTTCTATAGACTCCTTTTGTAAGCTCTTCCATTGTTATTCAAGAATGTATTATTGTGTTATTCTGTTGTTACTGTTGTGTTACTTTGTTATTGTAAGCTTGTGGTGTTATTCTGGTGTTATTGTTTTGTTATTGTGGTGGTATTGTGGTTTTACTGTGTTGTTACTGTGGTGTCATTGTAGGGTTGTTGTGTTACTTTGTTATTGTAGGCTTGTGTTGTTACTGTTGTGTTAGTGCGGTGAGAGTCAGTTTGTTTCTCTTTTAGTGTACTTTCAATTTCTTATTTTTTCCTTTTTATGCCTTTTCATCTTGCATTTGTGCGTAGGTTAAAAAACTCAAATGGCAATCATTTGCAAGGGATATTCATTTAATATAGAGGAGGAAGATAGAGTATTGTTTGCTAACGAATATGAACTTGAAAAGAAAAGAAGCATGGGTTGGATGTCTGAGTCTGATGTAGATAAGCTTTCTGAAGTTATTGTAGAAGGTCGCACAAATTACTCAATTTGCTCAGTGTTGAATAACCCTGATTTAATGGATAGGGTATTTGAACATGTAGAGAATAAGGAGGACAAGAAAAATATGGCTGTTGTTTGTAAGAAATGGTCTCAAATGTACTTGTTCCATAAAAGTGCACCGGGTTTCAACGTAGAATACATAAAACGTCTAACAAGTATTACTAAGCTGGGTGTGAAGTCTTCCTTCCGTGGTACAAAATTAATTTCAAAACGATGCAAGTGCTTCATGATTGGTAGTGAGGCTGTAAAGACGGTTTTCCATTGGCGGCAAATGGTAGCAAACCGTGATGTGGAGCATATCATATTTCCATCTGGACTTCCTTCATTAATTCATATGTTTGATCCTGATGTCATTTACACTCCCATGCACTTTTTAATTGCTTCTGACATACTCCATGACCAAAATGATGTCATAATAATTGCATGAGTTTTAGGTTATGTTATGTTAGTATCAAGCACATTTTGGGATCCTTTTTGAAGACTGTAATGTCTTTAGACTGGAAGGTCATATGTTAGTATGAAGCACATTTTGGGATTCTTTTTGAAGACTGTAATGTCTTTAGGCTGTAATTTTCAATATCAATGTAAATTAACTTTGTCGGCTTTTAATGTAGTCCGTCTGACATTATGTATTCAACAGTGTTTTTCACTGTAATTTTGTATATCAATGTAAATTAAGTTTCTCGGCTTGTAATATCATATGTTTGATAATATGTATTCAACAGTGTTTATCATTGTAATTTTTTATATCTATGTAAATTACCTTCCTCTTTTATTGTGGTGTTATTCTCCTGTTACTGTGTTATTTTTGCGTTGTTATTATTTTGTTATTGTTGTGTTATTCAGGTGTTATTCTCTTGTTACTGTGTGTTTATTGTGGTGTTATTCTCTTGATACTGTGTTCTTACTGTTGTGTTATTGTGTTGTTATTGTTGTGTTATTGTTATTGTCTTATTATTCTGTTTATGTACTGTTATTATATTTCATTGTTGTGTTATTGTTATTGTTATTGTTATTGTTGTGTTGTTATTGTTAATGTCTTTAGACTGTAAGGTCATATGTTAATGTACTTTCCTTATTACAGAAACCATGGTCAAATTGAAGATTAAAAGCGCGTCTCCATCAAAGTCTTCTCCTTCTCAAAGGAAGGCAGGGAGAAGAGTAAAGGCCGAGGCAAACCGTAAAGTTAAACCCGAGGAAGACCTTTTACTGTCTATTGATGAAACTAAAAAGGCAGATGTGAAGTCTAGTCAAATTAGAGTGTATGTGTACTTTTTTATACATGTTACTGTGTTGTTATTGTGTAATAGGGTGTTATCATTTTATTTATTTGACTTCATTGTGTGCCTTTGTATGTTTATTTACTACTTGCTCTTAAGAGACTATGCTTTGTCTTTGGTTACAGGTCGAGTGATTTTACTAAACGTTGTCGCCCTTCGTCTCTTACTGCTGTTATATCTGCTCTTTCTGAGGAAAAAAAGGATGTTGTGAGACAAATTGGCTTTGGTGGGTTGCTCTATCTGAAGCTGACTTCAGTTCCAATGACCATGTTCAGTCAACTTCTGTTTGCTTTTAGAAGCGAGGAATACTTTGAAGTTTTGGAGACAGAAAAGTTCAGATTGACTGAGGATGACATTTGCGATGTGTTTGGGTTACCTAATAGTGGCCATGATTTGGAGCTGTTAGTTACAGGTCTCGCCAGTTCTTCATCGTCCGATGGAGAATCATTAAAGAGTTTATGGCGTGAAAGATATAACATTATCAGCAGCAAAGATCCAATACCACTTTCTGCTGTTAAGACTAAACTTCTCAGCAATGGATTGGCCGACGAAGAGTTTAAGCAGACATTTGTTCTATTTGCTATGTCGTCTTTTCTTGCTCCTGCAAGCGGTGCTGTCGTTGATTTACGACTTTTATCTGCCGTGGAAGATGTGTCACGGATACACCAGTTGAACTGGTGTAAGTATGTTCTTGAAGAGTTGGTGATTGGTGTACGTGAAGCGGTGCATGGAGCCAAGTATGTTCGGGGCTGTATAGTGCTTCTTGCAATTGTGTATTTCCACCGGTATATCAAGAGGGGTACTAAGCTCAGTAATGAGCTGCCACTTATTCAACACTGGAATGATCAGAAGTTTGGGGATAGGTTGAAGCGTGAGGAAGCTGCTGGCGGATTGGGCCATTCAGATCGCTCAGAAGTTGTTTTCCCTATTTCAAGGAAACATTCCAACAAGTCTGGTGAGGCATCATCTTTACCCAATAATTCCGTTGGTAATGTTCGTCATATTGTTGTGGATTTACCTGCTGATATCCGCACTGACGAGGAAGTGTATTCATCATCCATAGATGTAAGTTTCTTTTAGTGCTTTTCATTTCGGTGTTATTGTAGTTCTATAGTATAACCTACTGTTACTGTAGTGTTACTCTGATTTTATTTTCTTCATAGTGTTACTGTAGTCTTCTTATTGTGTGACTGTAGTGTTACTGTGGTGTTACTGTTAAACATTTGGTTTGCTATTATTGTATTTTTCTTTTGTTAATGTAGTGTTACTCTGGTGGTAATTCTTTCCATTTAATTTGGTAGGATGTTCACAAACTTCTGTTGCTGAATGAGAGAGACTCTGAGCTTTTCTGTAAGCGTTATATGGACAGGATGAACCTAATCAAGTTGAAGATGCAGGCCAAGTCTGAACAGTCTAGTTTAAAGGACTCTAGTCAAGTATCCCCATCAGCTGCTAGTCAAGAGACGGGAACTGTTGATGGTGTAGGCACCGAACAGCTTGTTGCTACACCGTCTTTCTTCACCAGTCAAGTCATCAAGAAGGTTGATGAGTATGTTAACGAGATATTGACAATGCGTGAGAGCCGGGTAATTCGTCCAGTTGTTCCAATAAAAGCAAAAGATGTCATTATCGAAGCACCATCCTTTGATCTTTTTTCTCAATTCTACGAGGACTGTGTAAAGCTGTCAGATGTAGAGAAGGATAGTGTCGAAAAGGATAAAGCTCCACAGTCCCCTCTTATTCAAGATTATGTAAAGGAGCACACCATCGAAGAGTCACCGATTTCTCTAGAAGACATTTTGAGTAATGTTTTCTCTGATGTGGAAGCACATGAGAAAGAGGTGTATGACGAAGGTGTGCATGTGGAGGATGGGGAGGAGGACACAAATGCTGGTGGGAAAGTGGATGGGAAAGAGGTAGAGAAAGATGATATACTAGTAGAGGATTATCTGGTTGATGTGGGAGGTGGAAATGATTTCTTTGATGTTGGTGCTGAGAAGGTTAAGGATGACAAGGAGACAAAAACGCAGAAGACGCAGGTACAGGATCCTGATGATGTATTTGTTACTGCAGAAGACGCAGAAGCAGTGATGGCTGAAAGTGCTGATCTGCTGATAAATGCAGCAACTACGGGAGATGTGGTGCTGGAAGATATTAAAGATTTTCGTAGCAGTTATTTGATGCACTCAGAGTTAGACGAGGGGCTGATGTCTGTTGTGCCGAAAACATTTGGTTGGAGTATTTACTGCGGGGAAGTGCATGAACAGATGGTAGTGCTGTCTAAGACTATGATATCAGCAAAGCATGTTTTCAATCCCATGCGAAGTCTTAGGAAACAAGCTGTAGACTACTGTTTCTTAGATGATTGTGATATTCCACTATCGTAAGACAACCTTTCTCTTCATGTTTTTCAGCCAAATAAACAAGTTACATGTTTTATTGTTGTGGTGTTATTGTGGTGTTATTGTTTTGTTATTCTTGTGTTATTGTTTATTGTTCTGTTATTGTTTATTGTTCTGTAATTGTGGTGTTATTGTGCTGTTACTGTGGTGTTATTCTTGTGTTATTGTTTATTGTTCTGTTATTGTTTATTGTTCTGTTACTGTGGTGTTATTGTGGTGTTATTGTTGTGTTATTCTTGTGTTATTATTCTGTTACTGTGGTGTTATTCTTGTGTTATTCTTGTGTTATTGTTCTGTTACTGTGGTGTTATTGTGGTGTTATTGTTGTGTTATTATTGTGTTATTGTTTATTGTTCTGTTACTGTGGTGTTATTGTGGTATTACTGTGGTGTTATTGTGGTGTTATTGTGGTGTTATTGTTTATTGTTCTGTTACTGTGGTGTTATTGTGGTGTTATTGTAGTGTTATTCTTTTATATATTTTCCTCATCCAATTTTTTTTTTCCTTTTCAAGCGACAACATTGTTCTTTGGGGCACTAGCAATTACCTAACCAAAGAGGATATGGAAAAAATGATTCCAGACAAAATGATAATGGTTGGTGTAATTGAATGGTGGTCATTGTTTGTGACACCCTCAAATTTGCGGAAAGAAAAAAAATTATTTAAATACATAAACGAAATATGATAATACATAACGAAGGTGTCATAACATAAAAAGGTCATTACAAAACGGAAATACTATTATACAAAAGAAATCTACAAGACGGGAGACATATCTCCCGTATAAATACGGAAATAAAATTGTGTACAATAATATACAAACTATGAACCGAATATAGTTCCACGGTTAATACTTTCTCTACGCTAGCTCCGTCCATG
>JAIUZE010067362.1:0-41652 GCA_022085475.1 Heliosperma pusillum
TCTTAGGCAACCGAATACGCTCACTAGGGGTTGCATCTCACCGTTAGCGGTATAAGTTTGATAAGATTGAGACTCGACAAACAAACCATGCCAAGTCATGCAATGACCATGAATAAATCCATCATGTTATCATCCATTCAAACAACCCAATACATAGACGGTGCCCAATCATGCAATGACCATGAATAATATCATGAATCACGCATTCAAGAACGACGACACAAGACGACATCTCTCACGGTAAATGAAACGCACTAGCACCGTGTACATGGCAAGTATGATTAAAAGGCATCCACGGGATCACATTTCCCTGAACTCATACACGATGCTACCTTTCGTATATGTGCACTAATTTCCTCCGGTAGGACGACGATAATAATACGGTCCTAGTCTAAACCTGGCCAGACTCTCGGAATAACGTGTTCCGATTCGACATGCGATAAACGTTTCGCATCCAAGACTCGGTCAATCATAGACGCCGAGTACCCCAAATTCGGTCGACATTCACGAAAGAGGCGGAAAAGAGCGCAAGCCTCATAACAAGCGGTACGCTACATGCAAATAACACCACCTCGCAAGTACACAACATTTGACGGCCGGGTCGATCAACGCATAGCGTTCAACTCCCAACAACGTCGTCGTATGCCCACTAACACATGCATTTAAGCAGTAGGATACCTCCCCGTTCCGACATTCCAGCCTTACGAAACGTGGCGGTAGCAAAGGGAATGAGAGTACAAAGCAACAAGGACAAAAAATAGTGCTCAAACCGTATCATTTGTAAAAACCGACTCAAAGTGGGACATAGCAAAAACCGTCACAAAACATGTGATACAAGCGAATGAAATATCATATATCCAAAACATGAATATTATAAGTCACTACGTAAAATTATACGATAAACGAACCATGCGAACTATTTTAAATTACGAGTTTTAGAAAATGTGAGAATAAACACAGCCGTGTTCCAGGCCGGTCTGGAGGCCGGCGGCCGGTACCCCGGCTCGGAGCACAACTACACACAAAAAGCAAGTTTGGAAACTAACTAAAACAAGGGTCCACTTCAAACGGTCATAACTAGAGTTATAGATATGCAAATACAGAAATTCTAAGTCGAGGTGATAGCTTATCCTCTTACGGTTCCAACGATAGGTCACTAGCCCAAAACAAGCAAGTAACGAAGGAGATATGATCATTTTACGAAAAAGGGTCGGTGTAGTGAGTTCCCAGCCGGCCAATGGGCCAGCGGCCGGGCACCCGGCTAGGACAACATCAACCCGTGAGCAACATACACAACTCTATCATTTCCAATTCTCATAATTTACTTCTATTAACTATCAACAATCAATATTCATCATCAACAATCATCAACTAACAACAATCATCATCAATTACATAAATCCTAAGCTTACTAATCGTATTCTAAATACAAATTCTAACATAGAAACATGTAAAACACGTAAATGATATCGAGTAACCCTTCACCGTTACCTTTTCGCGTCTTTAATCGATTTCTAAACCTTCCTAGTCTCCACCTACATACAATTAGATAATAAAAGATGAATATCATTCACCTTGAGAAAGACGGATAATTTAAAAAGCGAGAAAGACGGTATTTTTATTACCAATACGGATAGAGGAAGCTAAGAGGGGAAGAATAAGACGAACTTACGTGAATTTGAGCAAGAAACGAATGAGTAGCGATGATTCTAAGACGGATCAAAAATGGAGGCAAGGGTTTGAGATTTCTTAAGGAAGAAGAAATGTGTTGTGTTTGTGTGAATGAAAAATAGGTTAAGGAGGGAGTATGAGTTGTGAAAGTGGAAAAGTCAAGAAAAAGTCAAAGTCGCCTTAAGACGGGATTCACATGGAATATCGCGGAAATTCCAAATACGAACTCGGAAATTCTAAATTTGACTCGGAACATAAAATTCTAAATTAAAACTTAAATTTGCTGAAAAGTATCCGTAAAATATTTTCACTAGAAAAATAGGGTACAATAGCGGATGTTACAGTTAGCCTACCAAATATAAATGTAAATTAAACGAACTCAAATATATAAACGAGTCTACGGTCTTATTATGTTCATAATGAATATCAACTACGAGAATTTAGGGGCAATCAAATAGCATAAAACAAACTATATATGTGATAACCCTCGCGAAAGCATAAAGATAAACAAATAACATGCAGCTGAAATTAGGGAATTTTTAAAACTTTTTAAGACATGTTTCACAAAGATTGTCAAAAGATGAAATCCAACATACACAAATGAAGTAGTTGTGTCGACGAGGTCAACAAATCACTACAAGGGAGACAACGGTCCCAAAATATACAATTAACTCTGAAAGTATAAGCCCCAAGTAGCACCGACCTATACTTGTACATTCATGAAACATGAACGCCACAGTAAGTGGGGAGTAACTCCGGGTTCTCCCAGCCATATCACAAGTAAACATACATAAACAACAATTAAACATGTGGAATCTTATATACAAGTGAATCATGTGAAGTACAAACATACATTTCAAGATAATATGATATAAGCATGTGAAATATCAAACGATAGCCACCATGTTATGAATCGACTCGGGAATGACACCCTTAGGCAACTATATACACACTAGGGCTTACATCTCACTGTTAGTGGCATATACTTGATAAGGTAGAGACTCAACATACAAACCAATTCAAGGCATCCAACGGTCACAAAAAATTAAACATATACTCTCACGGTGAATGACACGCACTAGCACCATGTACATAGCAAGTATGATAAAAACACGTCCACGGGATAAACATTTTCCTGAACCATACACGATAAACATTTCGTATATGAAAGACTCATTTCCTCCGGTAGGACGACGATAATAATACGGTCCTAGTCTAAACCTGGCCAGACTCTCGGAATAAACGTTTTTCGATTTGACATGCGATAAACATTTCACATCCAAGACTCGATCAACAAAAAGGGGGTCGAGTACCCCAAATTCGGCTAAAACACACGAAAGAGGCGGAAAGAGTACAAGAATCATAGACAAGTGGTACGCTACATGCAATAACACCACCTTGCAAGGATACGACATTTGACGGTCTGGTCGATCAACGCATTGCGTTCACCTCCCAACAACGTCGTCATATCCCCACTAACAAATGCATACAAGCATCAAGGATACACCTCCCCGCTCCGACATTCCAGTCTAACGAGCAAGAAGGTGTAGCCGGAAATGAGAATCCAAAGCACTCAACGAGTAGTGCTCAAATCATTACATAAGGTAAAACCGATCCAAGAGGGGACATACTAAAAACCGTCACAAAACATGTGATATAAACATGATATATATTGTAACAATGATAAACATGAGACAATACGTGATTACATAAACATTAGACCAAGTTTAAGAAGTATAATGAATAAGAAACATAGATCTCATCTCAAAACAACAAGTTTGGAAACTAACTAAACCAAGGGTCCACTTCAAACGGTTATAACTAGAGTTATAGACATGCAAATGCAGAAATTCTAAGTGGAGGTGATAGCTTATCCTCTTACGGTTCCAATGTTAGGTCACAAGCCCCCAAACAGACAAGTATTCAAGGATATATGACCATTTTACGAAAAAGGGTCGGACCCGACCCGCCCGGGTTGAGATGGACCCGGCCGGGTTAAAAGTGTCAAGCTCGGGTTTAAGGCTCAAACCTGTCCGGGTTGGACTGGACCCGTCCGTGTCCTATTCAAATTCGCAAGGGTTCAAGCCAAAATTCATCCAAACTTCAAGTTTAAGCCAAACAAGTTCTTACCCATTTGTAATTACCAACATAAACCATCATAAATCACCACTTAGCATAGCATATGAGCATCATAACATTCCATATGACATTAAAAGCATAACTAAGTTCACAAATTCTTGTTTGTGACGGACAGTATCCGTCACAAGCTTGCGACGGGTACCACTTCCCCTCACAAATGACTCATTTAAGGGAAAAGGGGAAGCACATGGGGGGTGCCCCACATGTTCCCTCTACCCATTTTGTTAGAGGAAAAACCCGTCGCAAGGTCCGACCCGTCATAAGGGAGACTTACTGAACTAAGTTATCATTCAAGACTTAAATACAAGTTTAAGCAACAAGAAGGTAATTCATCATCAACACCACCAATTTTCCATCAAATTGGGACATACAAGATGCAATTCAACAATTAAATATATTGTAGTCATAGATCTATACTATTATCTACACAAGAACTCATCTTTCACAAGTAAATGCTACCATTAACAACTAAAACACATAAAGATATCGAGTAACCCTTCACTGATACCTTTTTGCGTCTTCAATTTCCTTCAGGCTCTTCTTCTACTAGAAAGTAGTCTCCTCCTACAAAATTTGACATAAAAGATGAAGAATTTCATCTTGGAAAAGATGAGAAAATGAAAGTGAGAAAGATTGGATTTTTCTCACCTTAAAAGAAAGAGGGAAAGAAAAGATAAAGAACAAGCTAAAAACTAAGAGGTTTGAGTTAGGATTGAGTGAGATATGTGAAGGATTCTGTTGTTTAACAATGGTGAGAATATGGAGGTTAGAGTTTTGGTTTGGTGAGGATGAAGAAGTGATATGTTTGCTGAAAATTAGAGTGGAAAAAGAATAGAATATGGGCTAAGATGAGTGACTGGAATGTAGAAAAGGCTCAATATCCAATACAAGGCCTAGCTCACATGAAATTCCGAGTATAATCCAAATACGGGCTCAGATTCGATAGATTAGACACGGAATTTACCCGACTAACTAAATTCTAAGCTAGAGCCAAAATTAGGCTAACTAAAGATAATATAATATTATTAAATTATAACTATTAAAATCACGGGTGTTACAATTAGGGGTGAACAAAAAGTGGCGCGGACCGAGAACATACCGGTCCGGTCTCCGGGTCCCAAAAAATATGGTGACCGGTCTCCGGTCCGGTCCGGTCCATACTTTAAAAAACTTTCAATTTTCCCTTTAAAAGAAGGACCGGTCCGGCCCAAACCCGGAAAACACCGGACCTTAAGGGTTCTGGTCCGGTCCGGTCCGGTCCCTCTCTTAACCGGTCCGGTCTCCGGTCTTGGAATATGTGGTTATCCGGTCCGGTCCGGTTCTGGACCGGTGAACACCCCTAGTTACAATATAAGGTTTCAAGTTCGGTCGAAGCAATGTACCTTAGATCAAGAATTTAATATGCACGCTATAATTAAGTTTGTTTTACCATGTGAAGATACACTAAGTCAAAGAATGTGCACATGTAAGTTATCCCACATGAAGAATGAGAGGAAGAGTGTACTACTCTTAAATCAAGGAGCTATTCCATCCAATTCCAATTGGCTTGAGATGGAACCTCCTTGTACTTATGAAACGGATGCTCTTTCGGGTGTGGCCAAGTCCCATGTGCGAATTTAACATAACAACTATTGTAAGTCTTTATTAGTCTTAATCTGGTTGGTTATAATCCTAATTTTTTTTGGACGGATTAATTAACCTTAGAGAGTATACAATTTATCAGATTGAACGCGATAATTAAGAGATAGTCGATTTTAGCAATTGAATGAATTATTACCCTTTAATCAATATTCATCGCTTCCCTTTCAACCCTAGATAATAGAATCAGCTAATTATACTAATTGAAAGGACAACAAACGTAATTAAAGAAAACATAATTAAATACAAAGAATAAAGCAACAAAAAATTAATTCGATTACCATTAATTGAAAGATTAACGAAATCTGATAGTACATTAACGAAAGATTAAAAGGATTAGTGAGGTGAAAGTAAGACTTGATAATGGCCAAGTTAGAAGGTTTGGTGATGTTAGATACATACAAAATATTAGTAGGACTTAATCTCGTTAGGTAGATTAGATGGGTTGGGTTATACACTTGTACCATTCATCTTGAGAATGCTGTTTTAGAGGTCACTAAAAAGGGTAAGGTGGTTAGCAAGGGCAAAAATGATAAAGCTAACTTATTCACACTTGATTGAGATTGTGGTGTGGAGGTGAGGTAGTTCAATGACAGGTAGTTGAAAGTGAAGGTTGGGGGATGTGCTTGATGATTGACTAGATGGAAACAATGTTGGGCTTAAGGGGAGGTTCGTTGATGTGTCTTAAGTTCTCTATCAAGCATTAAGGGTCATTATAAGTTACTTTATACTCCCTCCAATCCAATCCAAACTACCCATACCATTTTGCACAAGTTTTAAGAAACTTGCTTTTGGTAAGGGTAGTTTGGGAAGATGATGAAAGAGGTAGTCCATAATTAGTAGGTTGATGTGGGGTAGGTAATAGCATTTTTTGTAAATATAGATATGTTATAGGGATAAAGTTGTCCAAATTTTAGTCATTTATGGTATGGGTAGTTTGGATTGGATTGTCCAAAAATGGAAGGTGGGTAGTTTGGATTGGATTGGAGGGAGTATATGTTATATGTCTAATATTTATTCACTAGTTAATTGTTAGATGTTATTAGGTGTAAATATTAGAGTTTATATTTGTATGATATTATGACTCCTTATGTTGTTAGATAAGTTAGGACTTTAGAACCTTATAAAAAGAGGTCACTAGTTATGTTGGATAGATGAGAGTGACTAGATGCTTAATATCTCGAATTAAGCATAGATTGAAATCTTAGCTAATGGCTGAGTAGTTGAGATTGATTGTATTATGGTTAGAGTGAATAATAATAATAATAATAATGCAAAGTTGGGTTGTGGGTAATCCCATAACAAAATATTGTGTCTTAGATGAGACCATTGTGGTTTTGCTCGACTCCAAGAAATTAATGAAGTAAGAAAGTGGTGGTTCTCCAAATGATGGAGGAGCTTTTGTGGCAAGAAGGAGGGCACTTGTAAAAAGCTAAATCCCAATATCAAGTGCTTCTACAGCGATGGGTTAGGTCATATACAAACTATATGTCTTTAAGCAATAGCACATTTGAAAGAGTTGAAAAAAACTCGTGAAAGTGGGGTTGCAGACTTGTAGCTATGATACTTGTTGATGATGAGTTAGGCCATATATATATATACGACTTATCTTTTTTCAAGGTGACAATAAGATATTTCATTTAAGAGATACAAAAATCATTTCATTGTTTTATCTATGGAAATAACTTTATAGTATATAAATTTCATTCGGGTAGGGTACATATTAGATAGGCGCGCCGGTCATTTTTGTGTCAACAATTTATCGGGTCATTTTCGGGCCTCCTCGTTTTTTTGTCAGATCATTTCATTTCTGATAGTTCAAAGTCGCTTTGGTCATTTCGAGTCAGGATTTTACCTTAACTAAGTCATTTCATGTCATTTTGAGTCGGTCATATCATGTCGGGTCATTCCAAGTCTAATCCTACTTTACGGGTATCGTTCTAGTTAACTTTATCGTTATAGTCAGCTTTGTCAGTTCTAATCCAAAAGCAATTTTAAAATCAGCGGATTTGAACCCGAGTCATTTTTTAGACGAGAGCCGGAGGTCACCATTCTCCTAAATCAATCGTCCAAAACCCCGCAGCACAGACTTAAACCCTGCATTGCAATTTGCAATCAATTTCCCCCATTTTCCTCATTGCAGCTTCCTTCTCTCTTTCTCACAACAGTTTCTACACTTTTTACTTTCACAATGAAGATGAGTGCAGCTGCTTTCGGGGGTAACATGAAGGTATTCACTTCTACGATTCAAAGTTTTCATCTTTATATACTAGTTTTGTTCATCTTCTTATAATCTAATTTGATTTCTTTTCTGAGTTTATTTTTGAAGCATACTTGAATCGCATCGATTTCATTTGTTATCATGGTAGTTGATTGGAAACAATTTCAATATCGCAAACCCTATAATTTAGTTTCTCAATTGAAATGATGAAGTTGTTCGTAGATTGAGACTGTTGGGTTGTTAATTCATTCAGTGACCGTCGTAAAATATTGGGTTTCTGTTATAATCTGTGCCCTCGTAGCTGTTGTTGGATATTTGGGGCTTCGGTCGATGCCCACCAGATGTTTGTGAAAATGCCCAGTAGGTGTGCTTTTGAAAATAGAGTGGAGCATTTTGTTGGGTAGGAAGATATGAACCATATTTATGGGAAATTGGCTAGTGACGAAACAATATTGACGGATTTTAATTTTTGGAGTTCAGGTAGATATGTCTTTTAATGGCAGTATTTCTTCGTTTTACCCTTGGGCTCCCGTTAGTTAATACTACATAAACTAGCTTTTCCTACTCACTACTGTTTGTTTGTTTGATTGTTTCGTAACACAAAAGCTCATTGATATCAGCTATAGCCTATAGCCCTTAAGGTTTCTGACGTTGCTTTCCTCAACGTTAGTTTCACTCAAATGTACCTTTGTCATTCTTCATTTTTACTATTTGTAAATTTCCACATTGTCTTTTGCTTTTTTCGCATTGTGAAACTGAAGTCAGTCATTAGATGTAATTTTTATTCGGGTTATTGGGAAACAACGTCCCTATTTTGCTAATATAAGGGTGAGGTTGTATACGTCTGACGCCCTTACATTGCAGTTTGTGGGAGCCCTGGGGCAATGTTGTTGTAGTTGTTGTTATCAAACCATTGAAATGGTGGACTGATATATTAGATCTTGTATTTGTGGTATGTGATTACTGATGATATGTCTCACTTGCATACTTTTTTCATGTGCCTAAGAGTTTGTTCTGAAATACTGGTTGTTTAGTTAGTCAAGATAATAGCGTTTGTTAATTGTTCTTATATTGCACTTTGGACTCAGTTAGTTTGCCTTATGTGGCTATGTTACTTAAACACTTTACTTCAGAGGTGTGTCATGTGCTTGACTTCTATATCTCAACACAACATACAACATTTCATTTTTGGTCAAATCGTGCATTTTTTACCACAATATTGAGGTGTGTGACAAAACAAATCTCTCTTGCATTTGTTAACATAAGTTTGCCAGTAACTACCTTGTTAAATGTGCTTCTCCTTTGTGCAGAAAGCCCTTGCTGGAATAAGGCGTATTAATTTGGAAGGTCTCCGTTGGAAGGTTTTTGATGCCAAGGGACAGGTTAGAATTATTTGCGTGTCATTACGCACTTTTTCTTTCCTACAGTGTACATTCTATGGTAACGGTATTACAGCTGACTAGCTGAGATATTTTTCCTGAAAGCCTTTTTTCTTATAGTTTTCATAATAGGACCTGAGATATACAGTCCTCCGTGTATATTTTGCTGTGCACCATCAAGGTCAAAAGTGAATTTATGGTGACGGTTTACCTAATACTTTAAGATGTCACTTGAAAGAGTTGCACAATATAACTCTATGAAATCCAATGTCCAGATTGGCTTTCATACAGTTACGCAGTATATAGCTACAGCGTAATGCAATCATTCATATATGCGAATAGTAGTCTGGCACTCTGGCAAGTTCGACAATGTCCAGCTTGGGAGCTTGTAAACTGAGAACAAAACTTCCAGCTTGCATCTATTGACATAATCCTCAAGGACTTGGTGGAAAACAAAAATATTTCAAGACGTTACAATTTACAAATTATGACAGGTTTCATTGTAAAAACTGTCAATACTTTTGCGCAACCTCTTAGCCGATACTTGATACCCGTTTGTTTCCTTTGCCACGGCCAAAATCCTACCATCGGATTTATCTCCAAATAGATAGGAAATGAGGGAAAAACTTGCTTACTACCGTAGAAGTCCCATCATTCTCACTTTTCAAAATTGGCGAAATTTGATTGGAAAGAAACCTAGCAACATGAATTCACTTTATTTTCTTGCAATTTGTATAATAAGTAGATAGCCAAAGAAGGAATTGCTCAATTCCTAATGCCTAAAAATGACAAAATGTTGAACACTACCTCCTTTGTTTTGTTCCTGCACTTTCTGTCTAATCATCATTAAATCAACTAACCTAGCGCCGGACTTGCCAGCATGATACTCTGTGTAACATATCTATTGCGGCAGTTAGTACTGGCCACACAGCGTAATCTGGATGTGGCGCCATAGTTGTGGCCAATACCACTTCAAAATACGGCCAGTATGACCATTAAAATCCTTATAAAGTGGTTGAGATGCATTGCGGTCTGGATTTACGACCATGCTTTTAAGTATGTTTTACGATTTGCCTTGTTTCTTGTTGGATTTACGTTGATGTTACCTTGGTTTCTTCTCTTCGTTTGGCTAGGTTCTAGGAAGGTTAGCGTCTCAAGTTTCTACTGTGCTCCAAGGGAAGGATAAACCTACGTACACACCTAATCGTGATGATGGGGATATGTGCATCGTTCTCAATGCGAAGGATATCTGTGTTACTGGGAGAAAACTTACTGACAAGCATTATCGGTGGCACACTGGGTAAGTCTTAAGGCAACCCCGACTTGAATTGGATGGATATCCTTTAAATAACAAAGATTGCCACCTCTACTCAGTTTTGTGGGCTATCTACTCCTAGCTGCTGTTAATTTTAGACTTTTTAGACAAAAATTTCTTCTTTGCGTGCATAACTGAACCATCCTGCCTATAGGTCTTCTTCCATTCAATGGTTAATTGGAACATCATCTTATTATTTGCCCAATCTTTTCAAACATGTTAATGTTCGTGTTCTTTTTATTGGTTTTATAGATATGTGGGACACCTTAAGGAAAGAACTTTGAAGGATCAGATGGCGAAGGATCCTACTGAAGTTATTCGTAAAGCTGTCCTGCGCATGCTTCCCAGAAACAAGCTACGCGACGTAAGTCTACGATCTACCTAAACATAATATCTCACTTTTTTTGGTCTACCTTTGATTGTTCCCTTGTGTTTGTCATTATATTTGTTTCTGTTCTCTCAGCTCTTTTGTGACATTATACTGCTGTTTGGTGATAATATATTAGAATTTGAAGGATTGACTGATCTTAACTTATGGCGATCACATAAAAGTATTTGTATCAAAACATTACCTGTGTGTCTTAAGTCTAATCCAAGCGTTAAAAATACTCAGAGACTGTCCTAGTCTCAACCATAATGAAAATTGAATATAATTGCGTCTAATTCACAACAAGAGAGGCATCGCTGGTACAGTAGCTATTTTTGTAGGGTGTTTATTTTGTAGTACACCTTTTCTCACTGTAGTACGTTTTTGACTATTTTACCCCTCCCATACCCCTCACCTCATCTCTCTCATTGCCGTACTGTAGAGAGAAAGTTTTTAGGAAAATAAATGATTTCAAAATTGATCAATCTAATTAAACAATTTCATCAAATCACCATCAATAAGACTCTAATTATGCAGTTGTAGAATTTAAAATCAACAGAAATTTTTCGATAATATCTAATTGAATGTTGACTATTAAAATCACACGCACGTTAGAGGTCAAGTTTACTCATAATTGAAAGTTGTCGAGGCATGCTTGATTTTGTTCTGGTAATTGATTCCGTTGGTTTCACTGGAAAATCAGGGCACAAGCACATTAATTACTCCATATTTGATTGACTTGAGGATTTAAAAACATGGTATTGATTTCAGTACTAGGCTTAACATTGAAGAAAGATGATGATTTATAAATCATAATGAAGAAAGATGATAAATTTGATAGTGAACCGGTTATTGAGAGGAATTAAGTTTTCTTTGGGTTATTTTAATAATAAACTAAGAGGTATGCAAATGGAAATCATTGAGGAAAATGTACTGCGTTGTGAGTTTACCGTACTGCAAAACAAATAACGTTTTTTCTTTATTCTACCATAATCAGAATAGAAAGGTACCGTCATTTACACTTTGCCCTCATGCAGGATAGAGATCGTAAGCTGAGAATATTCACCGGTGATGAACACCCATTTGGGGATAAACCCCTAGATCCCTATGTCATGCCTCCTCGACAAGTTCGGGAAATGCGACCTCGTGCAAGACGAGCCATGATTCGTGCCCAAAAGAAGGTAGAACTACAGAAACAAGGTGGTGCGGCCATCCCTATCAGGAAGAATAAAAAGAAGGACGAAGAAAACGTGGAAGTGCTTGCATGAAAATTTTAATCTCTACTCACTGTCAGATCAAAAGTTTATGTTGCCAGCGATAGATGATCGTAGCGCACCCCATTGTGTGAGGCCCAGTAATAGTTTCCCTAATTGTTTTTTCTTCTTTCGTTTTATCCCAGTTTCGTGTTGCTACCTCTTTTAGGCTGGAGAGTAATTTGATCAATGAATTAGATTTTGACTCCAGACGATCTTCTTCATAAAAGCTTATGTTCTTTCTGTACAATTCTTGATTAATGGTTCTGTAATTTAAAATTACTGCCTTCATACTCGTAGAATTTATGCAAATATGCATAAACATCTTCAGCGAGGCTACAAACAAAAAATCGAATGCCAGCAACTCCAGGGTGGAGGGGTTTATAAATAATGCCGATTCAGATAGGGCTTGCAATACTACTAATCAACTGAGACACAATTTAGAATCTACTGTTACTACAATACAAAATTTACATTCTACTATATACTCCTCGTCGCTGAAAAAACATTCCACCACCTAGAAATAACATCTCTTACATTAGAGTTTGGGCGAAGGAGGCAACATGGTTCATACACCTGAAAAGCAAAATGCCTTTGCTAGATGATAATCACAAGTAATGAGCTCCAATCCCATATCCAGCCTCGCTGAGCGATGATGTGTATGTGTCCACGTGATTGAAGAGTACAGCTGCTTTGTCGAACACACCCCAAGACCTCAGCGTGACGATGTTTTAAAGATCTTCCCTAGACACTTCATTTCTCGTCTTGGCTGTCATATGTAAGTAGGTATGCTTCTTCATCTTCATCCTGGTAATAAATGAAATATCATCAAACAACAAGAAACGGAGAAATAAACGAGTGACTCCTATAAGTTGGGTCAATTGGTTAATACATGAATATACTCCAGGCTTTCATGTTCAAGCCTTCTGAGATATTGACCCGAGATTATGCCTTCGTGAGTGACATCCTAGTAAAAACTAAAAAGGGCCGTTGACCTGGTTGACAACTTGTCATTGTTTGCAGGCCATAACACGTCGAGATTTAAGAAGCCCCTACGGCTACCATACAAAATAGGCTACATTTTCCATTTTTCGTCTTATAGAAATAGCAACGTTTCTGTCCTATCACTAGCTATTGAACAAATAACCTATGTATTTGGCAGATGAGTTGAATAGTAACCATGTATGTATACTAAAGTTCTATATGTATGCACGTATGTATCAATGCCTACTCACCTCTTCCATTTCATCATCAGATGGAATGGCAGAATCATCCAATTTCTCATAAAATGTTTTGTCATCTAACTCTTTCCCGTCTTTCAGATCTTCCTGCAAAGGAAATAGACGGAGTGAGTTAACCTCATAATTGTTTTTTTAAGTGCGCTAAAAAATAAACAGAGAACACAGAAACAAGAGTTCATGCCAGTTCAGATTTCACCAATTCCATCTGTTCCTGTAAACTTGATATATGATGCTTCAGAGCCTGCACAAGTTAAAAGGGAACGTAACTTATTTGGTGTCTTGATGAAACTCACACGGAGTTCAGGGCTCGGAGCTCCGCCAACGACTTTGACCTTAATTTTTTCTAAAATATGCCATACTACAATTTTGAATAAATGTAACATGAAAATAGTTGTTTTGATAAACCAGACGTGACCAATGTTGCGCTGTATTTTTACAAATAAATAGAAAAATTGATGGTAAAAGTTGACACGAGTTTACCATTCAAAGTCTAATGTGAACAATAAATATAGGATGCAGCTAATAAAGTAAAGTCAATTGCATTCACCTCACGACGCTGAAGTTCGACAGAGCGAGCTAGTGCCTGCCTTCTTGTCAGAAGATTCTTAGGTCTTACTCGGAGAGGTCTCATGTAGTTCTTTCCTCGAAAGAATATGATTTCATAACCTTTGGTTGATTTATCTATTGATACAAGGACTCCACCACTCTCTGCTTCCAAGGAAATAGCAATATGTTTTACTTGTGGAAAACTTTTCCCCTTCACAACAAGTTTTACCACTTCCCTGTATTTCCAGTGCAGATGCATGTTCTCTATGGTACCATCAAAAACTTCTCGCCTTCCTATAAAAGAAAGATAGTTAGTCTTCTGAGACACCGTCTATGTCCGAGGGATATAAATCACAAAGATCGCTTTGATGTATTAATTGTTGAATGGATCAGTCTCATTATATACTGTGTGAGACCATCTATATTGTGAAATTATAAGGAAAACATTTAACAAATCCTAAATGTAAGACAAGAGGTCTTTGACGTTAGATGCCATGCTTACCCAAAAGCAAAAAAGGCTTCATGCTTAGGCCCATCCTACGAAAGACCAATCTCTCTTCATCAGTGATAGTTTCTAGATCGGTAGGCAGGTCTCCTGGTTTTAGATATGTCTGAACCTTCGCCAATGCTCTCTCAGCCTTTAGCAGCTTTCTCTTTGCCTAGAGGTAGACGAGAATAAAAAATGTGGCGGTAACACAGTAACACACCATTTCTAAGTCATATTGCCAAGGGCCATGAACACCCTCCCAAATAATTATTACTGTATGACCAAAATGGGTGCACAATTTTTGGATGTTCCATTTCATAGTCTCGACTCTGGAATATATAGGGTTTTTTAATCATATAATCATAAAATACCTTGGAAGAGTATCATATTCCCATGACATTATGACCGTCCTTAATTTAGCAAGCATTTGCATGAGTTAGTAGA
This sequence comes from Heliosperma pusillum, assembly GCA_022085475.1. Lineage (NCBI taxonomy): Eukaryota > Viridiplantae > Streptophyta > Magnoliopsida > Caryophyllales > Caryophyllaceae > Heliosperma > Heliosperma pusillum. The sequence goes on from JAIUZE010067362.1 coordinate 14,702, forward strand.
TAGCTTACAATCATTAATTTGTGCTGAAGATATCTAACCAGCGAAGCACGTCTAGCCACAGCTGAATCTTTAATCATTTTGTCTATTTCTTCGCTGTTTGGCTGCTTTGCCCAACGAGAGGTTGCCGCAAGAGTTTCTGCCAGGGTGCCCGCAACCAAAGGGACCTTACTCCTTTTTGAATTTAAATGAACCAAAGTTGATCCATACCTCCGAACTTCTTCTTCCTCGTACTGAAGCATTGTCAACTTCTCCCTTTCCTTCAGTGACTTGGTCACTGAAGGCGGCAGAAAATCATTTCCTCGGTAGAAGACTATGTACTCTTTATTTCTTGAGAGTAAAGTGCCACCAGTCAATCTCTACAATTAGTAGTAGACGTAGATTATGATCAAGAAAAAGGAAAAAACAAAAACAAAAACAAATAGTACGCTAGGTCGCTAGCTTATGCATTTGGGGCACCCTTACTGCAAAGAGATTGTAGCATGGAGCAAGCTGCATCATTTTTGGGATAAAACGACACAGCTCTAGGTTGTTGTCTGTAGGTGGTAGGCTCTGTAGGAAACTAGGAGTAGCTTGCATGTTCTCTAGTCTCATAGGTTGTTCTCTGTGAGTTAATTTACCAACTAAATACCCATGAATAATTCAAATCCAATTTTATGTTAACTGTATGTCTCACAATTTCTACATGTGAGAGGGTCTCTCAGGAGAGCGTCTCTAATTTGCCTGGCCACATCGTTGGCTCATCTTTGTTAAGGCTAGCACTTTTGGATGAACATGCCGTTCCTTGCTCAAAGAAACTCAAATCCTTCCATGCATCCAAGTGTCAATGTTCGTCAAGAGTCATATTTTGAGACAGAAGAACTCGGCTAAGATTAAATATTTAAAAAGGTAAGATTTTTTAGAGGTTGAAAGGCAGATGTACGAAATAACAACAAGTTTAAAATCATAAAACTCTAAAAAGTACAGTATGATAAGCTTCATAAAACCATAGTCTTCCTTTAGTTTTGTCATGGAAACCTTTCTTACACTAGAAAAAGAGTGGGGTTGAAAAATGTCAGGTAAGGATTCCATAGTCATATCATGGAGTGTCGTGGGATACACGTGTGTGGCCAAAATTGAAGAGTCATAGTAGCATAGCCGGTAAGCACAATGTCACCAACAGGTGAGGGCTTACCTTTAGTTCCTCAGCCATTCTCTCATTAAGTGTATTCAAAACACCGCGTTTAATAACAATCTTAGCAACAGCGCTTTTTTCCCATAACTTCACCATAGCAACAGCCAAACCTTGCAAATCTCTATTCCTCCCTTAAGATAGATGGTTAAAGAAAATTCAATGAGCCACAAGAAAAGTATAAATCTTAACCAGCGCAATACATCAAACCAAACAACGTTACCGATTTACTCAATGCCGCCGATGCATCAAGGCTGAAGGGCTCCCAAAAGTGGGGGTGGGGGGGGGGGGTAAAATACTAAAAATGTACACAGTCTTAATCCTATGCTGTTTTATACTCCCTCATATTCTGAGCAATGTTTCCCCTTTCCATTTTCGTCTATTCACAATACCTTCCCCTTTCCTTTTTTGGTAAACTTATATACTTATTTTAATCACATTACCCCACTACAATACCCCACAATACCCATATTTTATCTTATTTTAATCACCTTACCCCACAACAATAATTATTTTAATCACTCCACTCCACAATAATACCCCACAATACATTCCCTCTCTCCAATCACCTTACCCCCACTACATTACTTTTGCTTATTTAATTCAAAACCTTAAAATTTGTGCCAAATGGAAAGGGGAACAATGCTCAAAATAGGAGGGATTATAAGAATACTTTTTTCGGAATTCGGATCCATGTCGAAAACAGTGTCAAGAATCGTATTGAATGACTGCTTCTTCACAATAACTAAAATCATAGCCACTCTATTGCACAAAATATTCTGACATACCAAGCGCAAAGTGTGCACGCATGAGCCTCGCTTGCCTTCGAAGGTTTGTTGTTTCCGAGTCTTTCAATCGACTTAGTACACCATGAGGTAGAAGTCTGAATGGAGTCTTGTATCCTGCAACCACACCTGGAAGCAAATCTGCATCAACCGGCAATGGAGGACGACCTGCCCAGTCTAAAAACCGCGGACCTAATCCATCTAACAATTTATCAACCTCTTTCATATCCTCTAATTCTTCTGGGGACGTATTCTTTGGAAGTCCAACAAAATCAGGTGGCCCATCATCTGAATTTATCCCCTTCTCCTTTATATATGTATTAACACAGTCTAACTTGTAGGCCAATCCCCTATATAACACCACCGAACCTCCAGACCTCCATATCACCAAGCCTCCTGTTTTACTCTGGTTTTAAAATAGTGCACCCATTAGATATTCGTAAATACAAATAACTAACAATGCATTTGCCTGTCAAAATACTCGTATCGGGATGGGGCAAAAGAAATCAGTAAAGCAATACTTTTTTAATAATTCAATAAGATGATCAATCTGTATTATCCTACATCACTAATGAAAATTAAGGCGGGTTTAGATGTACGCAACCTATCAATGTGTCTAGCACACAGAGAGGCTGTTTCCTGTTTCCTGTTTCCGCAATGACCCTTAATGAAAACGGTTTGCATTGACAATTGCTACCTCCAGTAAAAGGTAGAGCAGTCGGTTTAGTGAGTCATTTTGCTACAATCCATCATATTCCGAAACTAAAGAATAGAGCCGTTGCCTAATTATCATTCTAAACAATAACGAGTAATTTTCAGTCTCGAAAAATAACAGTCCAAATATTACAGTTAAGCAACAAAAATGCTGACCTCAAGAATTTCATGACTCCTGTTCATATTAAAACCAGGAGCTCCTTCAAATTTCAACTTCACCACTTCATCAATCTTCCACTTTTCATGAATTTGATCCACAACAGCTTGTGTAATACCGGCATCACCGACTTTTATCCGCTCCTTAATCTTCAATGCTACATTCCTCAATCTCTTGAGCTCATGTTCAGGGATTGTTTTTTTAGCCAGCTCAGTCTTGCTTCTCTTTCGCCTCCCTTCATCGACTTCCATACCATCTCTTTCGCTCCTCCATGGCAACCTATCTACACTACTCTCCTTAACATCACTCTCAGAATTAACCTTATCATTAAATAAACTACCAATTTCAATACTTTCCTCAACATTATCCAAAACATTATCAGAATTAACCTTATCATTCCATGAATTACCATGTAATGTCACCCTATATTCTTCAACATTATCATCAATTTCATTTTCATTTCCACTGTAACTTTCATCAGTATCACAAAACTGAGATTTATCAGTAAACTTGAACTGGGTTTTTTCAATAAACCTGTTAATCTCATTAAATGAAGAAGAATTATTCAAATTATCAACTGAAGAACTCACTGATTTCACATTCAATGAAATGGGTTTTTCAAAAAGATTTGAACTTTCAACAGAAGAAACAATGTTTTCCTTATCTTGAGCATTTTCCACCATTTTCGACGAACCGGGTTCTTCAAATTTGCTTATTTCATCAATCACCTGAGCAAAAAAATTGGAACTTTGAACCAAAGAAACAGTCTTTTCCATATCTTGAACATTTTCCACCATTTTTGAGGAAGAAGGTTCTTCTTGCTGTTGTTGAAGTTGCCATGGGAGTTTAGAAGTGCGAGAAATGGGTTTAACAGACCATTTATCTTGGATTTGTTGATAGAAACTAGGCCTTGGTTTTCTCTTTTTTTGGGGAACATCATTGTTGTTAACTTTGAGTTGTTGGAGATTGTTGGGATTAGAGTGAGTTTGTTGAGTAGTGTTTTGTGAACATGTGATTGTGAATTTGTGGAGTTTAATGAAAGGAAAGAAGTGAGATTGTGGTGAGTTTAGAGGAAGAGAAGTGGATGAAGATGAAGGTTTAAAGAGAGGGTGAGGATTTTGGAGAAATGTTGCCATAGCAGTTCATCACAGGAATGTCTTCTGACTTGGGACTTCAGTAGTAGTGTTATTATGGGTTTATGAGTACTAATCACAGGGATTGAGGGCCTTGAGGCATTGAACTGATTGCTACGGACACGGACACAGACACGGGATAGATACACCATCATGTGAAATTTTGAACACGTTACATGTTTAAATAATGTACAGTTTTATTTTTGTAAATGTATTTGATATTAAGTTTAAATAATTGAAGGTAAAATTTGACTTTAACTATAAAATTCATTCTCATTTCCCACCCAAACCCATTTTCTAATCAATCTCTTTCAGACTTTCGACATCTCATTGCTCGTTTATAGGTATCCGACACGTTTAGGCGTGTGTTCGACGAGTGTTAGTGTCGGACACGAGACGGCTGATTAGGAGGAGTATCCGTGCTACCTAAGCTGGTCGTGGTTGTCGGATTAGAGCGGGTCGGGTTTATTGACCTCTCAAATCATGTTTATTTCTATCATTTTATTGGATCATGTGTAGGTTGACGATAAAATGCTACTACTATATTTGGTGATATTATTTCGCGATAGTTTAAAGCTATAAATTTGAATGTCATGTTAATAAGTAGTACAGATTATGCCAGTGTACTTCCTGTCTCATAATCAGGTTTTTGGTCTCACCGTTAAATGAGGGAAAGCCGTCGAGTCGATAAACCTTATAGTGAGGCAGGGAGTGAGATCAATACATCATTCCATGACTTGCCTATCACAATCCACACGACAAATTGTCGTTGGATGTTGGGAACTTCTCCCGGACATATGACTAGTTTAACAATCATTCTACCGGCAATGGAAGGCTGGAAATGTCGTACTCGTAGTAATATGTATCAGCCATATCAATCAAATATCTGCTATTTTTAGCACTTCTCTCTGCATCGGAAATAACCGAACACCGTTCACATGAATGTTAGCAGGAATTAAATACCAATGCTTTTGACGAATCATCAAGTATACTTCTCCCGGAAAAGAAAAAAAACAAAGATCTCATTCTCATAGCAAAATACGTATCATCGAAATATTTAGATATTCCATCTACAAGAATTCAACTTCCAGTATGAAAATATCCTGCTAAATATAGTTGAACCCAGAAAAGGCTTAAACTTCAACGAACCAGGGATGGCAGAAACTGTTATGTCAGAACAGAAGAAATAAAACCTTTTGTGCAACCATATTTGCACAGATGGGTCTCTAAATGCCCATTTGCAGTAATAACCCTCTGAACTTCTCAGTTTCATATATCCCGACTTTGGAATCAAGCAGCCGGGACCTTCCTTCCATCCTCAATGAAGAATATCGCGCTTTCTGGGACCTGATGCAATATAAATCCGGTGAAGCCAATGGATGAACAAGGCCAGCAAGAAACACAGTTAAATGAAAGTATGAATTGAAAGACGAACTACCTTTATCCTGTCATGTTACCCATTTACTTTTTATAGTCAATACGATGTCAACTTTTCTAAATATATGACGAGTTACAATGTTAAATACAGAGTATGATATGGTTCAATTATGTAAACATGCCTTTCATAAGCGGAGTATGATATGTTTCAATTATGAGGCACTAGGGTAATGTTGTTTTTGTATTAAAGTTATAGTTTTAAACATGTTAAGATTTGTTTATCAAAACACGGCTTTTCATATTATTATACTATTTTTCAACAGTAGCCACTATCTTTTGCGAGGAAATGTCTCAAGTCAAAGTTGATATTGGCGGACTAGTATCGTCAAATGGGGATTGGGGACGACATAAATGAGATGGAGGAAGTAATATAGAAAAGCAGAATCATGAAATGAATATTTACATCAGGCCAGGTATCCGTAAGAAACTCCACAATGTCATATGCTATATCCCCTTGAACATCGATTTGCTCCTTCTCGGTCGGTCCCTGAAACCAATCAACACAAGTTTTTTATGAAAATTGGGAACTTGTTGAAATCTTTATACAACACTACCACCAACATCAACATTACCCTTGTACTTTAATAGCTCTCTCACGGGGCCAGGTAAGGGGGGTCGGATATATGCAACTTTACTTATGCGTTAACAATCGGTTACACGTTTCTGTATGACTCTTAACGAAATTGCATAGAGAATTGCATAAAATGACCATTGTTACACAACTTTAAAAGCGCAACCAATTTAATGAGTTTCTCAGTTTTGTTCTATTCCAATCCTCAACCCAATAAAACTGTTAATGTACAACTTAATCATATCTTCTACCTTGACAACAGAGGCCCCAGTTGCAAACTTTTTCCCAAGCTTCTTTGAAGCATCAGCTAGTTTAACACCTGAAGATAGAAAAAAAAGAATTGCGGAGTACATATTAGCAAGAAAATACCCTACTGCACCATAAATGTAAGTTAAGCTACCATGCAGGTTGAATAGCCATGCAAGAGCAAGAAACAAAGAACCAAGCAGAACCGCTCACCGAAATTCTCCAATCCTTTCACAGTGGTTATGCATTTCCTTTTGTTGCGTACAACCTTCTCAATTATGACTTCTTTCTTATCCTATGAACAGAAAAAAAATATTCAAACAGTCAAACAGACAACAGAGCACCACCGGAAAATAAAGTTGACAAAAAACTCAAAACCATGCCACAAATAGAGTAGTTATTATACAGATTAAGGATGCACACTCTAGAAATAGTGATAGGTACATGGTATTAAATATGGGCCGCAATAGTGAATTGCCACCAAATTTAAAACGCCTTGAAAATTACAGTGATCGCATTTGTGAGACGGTACTAGCCGCATTTATGGCGCAATAGCAGAGACAAGGCCTTGACACCTATTCTGAGATCACATCTCAACATAAGATTTCATACCATGAATGAGCTCACTTAATGCCAAATTGACACTGGCGTGAAAACATAATCTTGGAGCAAGCTTATATAAAAGACAAGATTATTGTAAATCCAAGATAGCTTAGCCATCAAGCTCAAGGCATAGCAAACACACAGATTCCTCATCTTCCTCTTATTGAAACAAGGAGCTTAACATCCAAAAATTGACAGTGTAAAACAAGGGGAAATTTTGGAATCAGAAACAACTACAGCAGAATATAGTCTACGCTCATCATCTAGTATTTAAACAACACTCGTTTCTTACTTATTGATGCATTAAAGTGGCCTAGCGAAAACAAAGGCGGTTTACTTTTTCCACTTCAAGGAAAGGACCTCGAAGGAAGTAGAGTTTTGAAAATGAAACTTAAAAGAGGAACAAAAACAACGTGATGGCGATTTTCCATATAATTGCACCCTTCCCAACTAAAGTCTAGATGAATCCCATTAGCACAAGAACCATGGTGTTAATTTGAGGACAAAACACCGCTCAATCTAATTATAGGATTTTTGAAGGTTGAATTGACACCAATTTAAGGCGTCATCTTCTAGATTTATGTGCTTATGGCTCAATGACTGAAATCAAAAACCAAGAGCTATACCATGCAAATAACAAAGGAAGCAGCTCAGAGAATATGTATATACATCCAAGTGATTGAGATGTGAATATAGTATCTATACATCGATCTCATTAAAGTTCAAACATCAAGAATATGTCCTAATGTACGACAAAGAAGTTTCTAATCCTCAAACTTGACATCTCTCTGAATTTGACCAAAAGAACAGGCACTTCAAAGCTGTTTGAGATGGAAGTGTTTGTAGGCAGTCAAAATACATGAAACTGAATACACAAATTCTGGCTGCCTTTGTTATGTCCAACATGCCCGTAAGTCCATAACAATAACATGAAGGCAGGAAGGAACCTCTTCATTTATGTGATAAAGTTTGTAGAGATTCTTAAATTTTGACCATACTAATGCAGTTCAAAGTTTAAAAACTACAACAACATCAACCTATTGTTTTTTTAATATTTAATCTGAAAAAAAGTTCAAGCTCAAGAATGTAGAGTTAAAGTTGATGTAAACACCAAGCATGCATCAGAAAAGAAACTGAATCAACTTCATGTGTATACCTTTTTTTTAACCTTCCCACCAGGAAGTCGCTTTACTTCTTCCGGCTTAGATGTTGAAGCGCCATCTGAAAAACTCAACCGAATAAGGAACTGGCAAGTATGGCAACGGCAACAAGAAAACAATGGCGTAATCGATTTTAAAGCAAAAATCCATCTTATAAATAGTTAATAAGGAATTGGTAATTTCTTAATGATGCAAGAATCAGAAACTTGACTACCCATTCTTCAAACCTATGTCGGCAATCAAATAAGAATAATTCCGTCAAAATACGGCTCAGAATTAGTTTGACTTTTGAGTGTCAATACTGTACTGAAGAGATTACTACAGTATAACAATGTAATAACAAAAGCATTAGTCCATATTACTTTTACTTTCGGTGGATATGTGTATCATGTATTGCAGCTAAAAAAAGAACAACTTAAAAGAGAGCAGGTGACTAGAACGGGATTCAAGATAACAACCACAAACAATGGCTACCGCAAATTGCGGGGTGGGAGGGGTGGGGGGGGGGGGGGGGGGGGGGTTCGGATGTACGCAGCCTTACCCTTGTGGCAACACAAGGAGGCTGTTTCTGAATGACGCAAGATGACAATTGCGCCGAGAACTACATCAAAAGACCGCTACTTCACACGAGAAAGAAACACAGAAACACAATTCTTGTCATGAATCTTAAGATCGGGGTCCACCAACTAACAACCTATCCTTTTGTTTTCCCTTTTAGTTCATGACTAGGACGATCAAAACATGGGAGTTCTGCAGAAAAGACATTTTTGTAATGCAGAATTTGACATAAAGAGCATAATCCAGAGCATTTATTGCCCCCGAGCCTCATCCATTGTAGCACCTATATGTGATGGGCAGCTATTGTAGACACATGCGGACAACATCTCCTTTCCCTGCTAGCTCTTTCTTTACACCTTTTTGTTTTTCACCCTTATCAACTATTATTCCTAACCATTCCTAAATGTACAAGTTTCTGATCCAAAAATCCACTTCTATCCAACATAATTGCAGGCTGGAACATGATGATAGATGCCTATTCTAGTGCATAATGGATGATTGTGCTACATAGTACAGGGAAGAGGGGGAAAAGGCAGAAACCTGCCCAATCATTTAAAAGCAAGGAGCCAAGGATGATGTGGCAAAAAGCAAGCTCAAACGTTACTAATCCATTCTATTTCAATTTTCAAATTTCCAGCTCATATAGGCCAATGGAGAAGGAATATTGAGAATATCCAATCACCTATGTATCCCCACTCTAGTTCTGATTTCGGATTCGCACACACCAAAATAAAAAGAAATGACACTGCATCCTCACAAAGACGGTATAAAATAAACTAAAGACTGTCTCAGTACCCTTTATGGCGAAAGGAACTTCGCAAATTTGGATATAGAAATTTTGAACATGAATCAAACTCATCAATTATATTTCAAGATACAACAATTCCATTCAAGCCCGACACATTGTTGAAGCATTATGTGGAAAACAAAAATATAGAAGCAGGGAAAAGCTAGTTGATTGACCAATTGCTTCATAAAAATAATCTCCTGATTAAAGATTGCATTATCAATGGAAAGCAAAGATCTGAGAAAAGTAGAATCTATTAGAAGCATCCATTTAGAGTTCTTACAATTTTTTTATGGTATACAAGAAACCTTCACAGGCCACAACCATATCCATAACAGTAAACTCAAATCCCAAATTTTTCTTTTCAGTCCCAAAGCCTCTTTCATATTCGGTTTTCATTTGCAATTTGCAAATCCCAAATTGTTGAGCCATACACTACTCTTAAGATATGACTAGACTGTTCACCAACCTAAGACAATAAACCTAAAAGCATAATTTAAAAATCGGCCATGACACTGACTTGCGACCGAATTTCAAAGGTTTTGGAGCTTATAAATTGATAGCATTTTACCGCACTTTAGGCCAATATTGGCCACCACAACCGACACCACGATCATGACCAAAACCAAGATTTAATATATGCCTTACAGAGATATATAATTTGGTGGGCCTAATAAACACATCAGCGAACAATATACAACCAACCTCCCTTTCCCTTTAAGAAGTAAGTCTCTCAAGACAACCAAAACTCTCCCAATAGTTTTAGCCTCAAGCAACAAGGTCTCATAAAAGCTCAATATAAAGTAGTCCAAAGAAGTACAGCCCATTGCACACTAAACTGCAAGGTAGCCATCTTGAGGAAGAAAGCAAGAACAACTAACCAGGAAAATAAGACCATAATAACCTGGAGTCCACCGTCACAAAACTATTCGGGAATCGTATTCGATAAAAAACTAATCTTTTCAAGACCCTGAAGAGTGAAATAGTCTAAAAGCTTAATACCACAGTCTCTACCATATGACAAAAAGTACGGCCCTGAACAAGCTGGAGAGAACCAGCAAAAAATCCTGCATACTAGCGCAAATGCCATTTATACGCATCCTGAAATCAGCTAAGAAAACCATCTATCAGCAAGAAATGGAAAATACAGGCCATTGAACTGAGATCGAAGTTTCAACGGCCTACAGATATGAACTTGTCTAGCTAGTTTGTCTAGTGTAACTGGTATCAATTGGATAGTGGGCAATCAATGTTAATTCAGAAACTCAATTCTCACCGGAAGGCAACTAACTGCAAAATGTAAATTATCTCACATGTCACCACACAACCTATCAAATGAGGGTTCATGTTTCATCATGAAGCATATCCACAGACCACAGAACAACTAACTGCCAGAAGCCTCTACCTTTGAGGAGTAAGGTCAATCCTAATGAAGTGTACATCATATTGAAGACATTGTCAATCGTACCATCAAACAAAACTCAGCTTGTAGACTATGACTGGCCTGTGAAAAGATTGCCTTAACTTAGCGGGAGAGATTAATCACCCTTCCTACCCCTACCCTAAGGGTAACAAAACACAATTGAAAGTACCAAATCTACCAATTTTCACTTAAAATCAGCCAGTTCAATTTCTTCATCAGGCAACCACAATGCCACACATCAAACTAAGAAAAACAGTCTACTGAGATAAGGCTCCCACAATCCTGCCAGATAGTATTCCGACACTCCTCAATACAAAAAAATATATGATACTTCTTTCCCAAGACATAATTTCCACATCTACCCAACTTCAAAACTTCCTCATGTTGCTACTGACGATTATCTCCTTTAATTGCAACTACAACACACGATAGAAGAAGAATTAACAAGACTGAGTGAGCCAACGGTGCCTTCTAAGTAATACTATTTGTACATTGAAGTCAACCGTCACAAAACTACTTGTATAATCTTTTCAAGATCTTGAAGGGTCAAATAGTTAAGAGCTTAACACCATAGTCCCTACCATATGACAGAAAGAACAGCCATAACAAGCAGAAGACTACCAGTAAAAACACCCTGCATACTTGTGCAAATGCTATTTATACGACTCCTAAAATTAGCTAAGAAAACCATCAATCAGAAAAACTAATGGAATAGCAGACCCTTGAGCTAAGATCAATGTTTGGACATCTGTAAAAGTGTACATATGAGCTAGTCTAGCTCTATAGCTTGTCTAGTGTCAACATCGTTATCCATGAGATAGTAGGCAATCAATGTCACGTTAAAGACTGAGCCTTCACCGTAAGGCAACTATTGCAAAATGTAAGTTATCTCACATGGTCCTAAGCAACCTATCAAACACGGGTTCACATTTCACAGTGATCTAACGAATACCCACAGTACAGCTAACTGCCAGATGCCTCTACCTTTGAGGGATAAGGTCAATCGTAGGTAGGGTACATCATGTTGAAGACTTTGACAACTGTAGCATCAAACAAAAATCACTCAGCTTGTAGACTCTGACTCGCCCTTGAAAAGATTGCGTCAACTTAGAGAGGGAGATTACTCCCCTTCCTACCCCTCCCATCCGGGCGATCCAATAGTACCAAATCTACCAATTTTCATTTCAAATCAGCCAACTCAATTTCATCATCAGGCAACCACAAGTCCACAGTGCCACATATCAAGGTCAGAAAACTCATAACAAGCTTTTAAACCAAAAGCCACAAGAGATCAATTGTTAGGATGGGATTGAATAAGTGCATGCAAAAACAAAATCACTCTCAAATCTAAGCTCTTTGGTCACCTAGACTTTATGTCCTTCTAGCAACTTGTCCAGGGATTGATTTAAATTCTCTAGCATCACTTGCATGAAGGGAAAAGGGTAAACCCAAAGTTGCCTAATTAGCTATGAATTCATAACATATAATTCGCGCTATGAATTCGTAATATATAATTTGCGATATGCATACAATTGCCTGAACAATGAATGGAAATACCATTTTCCATCGAATCCACACACATACTCAATATCAGCATCCCATCAGGGCAATCAAGACTTACTGAACAAATCGACTAAATGATCCGATATCTTTCAATTTGTAAAGGTCATTTTTTTTATCAGACTAATAATAAAAACTAAATGTGTCTCCATGGATCAAGCAAGATTAAAAAAAAAAGTGCTTGTTACCAGCAGAAATCGAGGTGGACTGTAACTGGTCTGCAACCTTATCAGCTTCTTTACCACTTGCATCTGACAAAATCAATAATCACCCAAATCAATAACCATCCGATTAAAAAAAAGGGCAACTACCCATATAAGCAAATTATAATTACAACATATAAAACAATAACCCCCAAATAGCGGGGAAACGGGGTCGGATGTACGCAACCTTACCCTACCCTTGTACTAGCAACATATATGGGTTGTTTCCGAATGACCCAAGATTAAAATAACACATAAGAATAGAAAAGATGGAAACTTAATGCATAAAAAAAGAGGGTAATAAAAAGAATTGAAGAAAGATGAGACCTTGGATGAGATGAGGGTAGACATGAGGAGCATTTTGAATCAACCAAGGTTTGCATTTCTCAAAATCAGGTCCAAATTCACAGTATTCTGCAGGTAATCCACAAACCCCACAGTATAAAACTTTGACAGGTTCAAGCTTTTCCGCCATTGATGAACACTCAAGTTATTGTTATTGTTGTTGTGTTTTGTGTTTTGTTGTGTGTCTGTTTGTTTTGTGTTGAGTTCGCGCAAAAAGAGAGGTTGGCGAAAGGGAATCTGGGAAAGGGAGAATGGGGTATATATGTTCTTCAAATAAAGCACATCATGCTTTACCTTAATAGTTGGATTGCTTCACCGGAGAAATCAACCCGACCCGCTTTAACCCGACTCCGATTCAAATTAGAATTGAGTAAAGTAAGTTGGTAATTGAATCGAATTTATTTTGTGTCGTGGTTTATATCCAACTAGATTTTAACTAAAGCAGTATCAACATGACTCAAATGTCTCGATTTGATCTAATAGTCAAGTCATTTTGGCTTGCCTAACAAAAATAAGGACGAGCCAAAGTAATAACGAGTCGAGCCGAGCCCGAGCTGGTCTTGCTTAGCTTGTGCTCATAAAGCAAAACTTGAGCTCGAGCCGATCTCGAACTTGAAAAAATGTGGTTATTATCAAGCTTGCCAGTTTTATAACCCGAACTCGAGCTCAAGTCGAAATTATATATATTATTCTCAAATTTTCCGTTTTGTTTTCCTTTTAAAATTTTCAATAATAGTAGATTTAAAAATATTGGACAAAGCAATGACAACCTTTGATAGGGCGATACAAATATATAATCATGATGATATATTTTTATAAAATAAGAGCAATATTTTATCTAATTAGACAAGTTCGAGCAGAGCCAAGGGAAGCTCGGCTTGGCTCGTTAAGATCTCGAGCCGAGCTTTTACCAAACTTTAACTGAGCCGAGCTCGAATTGCTCAATAGTTGTTTCGTCTCATTATCAACTCTAGACCTGGCTAATACGGGAATCACCTAATTCAAGAGTTATCTCGTCTCATTATCCCCACCCACAGTCTCTCCCACCACCACCAAATTCACACGAGTCTGTTAAGATGATTGTAATATACGGAGTACAATAATTATGTAAAGTAATCATAATGATTATATATTGTGTAATATTTCCAACGGTTAGCCCATATTTAGGCCCTGAATAACTCTTTAGCTCTATCATTTTTTTTTACAGTAGTAGAGTAATGAATCTAAAGATGAATGGCTCTAGGCACTGAGGAATGAGCCATTCTATTGCATGATCTCGGAACAAAACTAATACGAAGGCAATGAAAAGAGTTGCAGACGGCGTCGATCTCTTCCAGAATAGCTCTGTTTCGGTAATCCGGGTCAGAAATTTTAAGAATTTGCGAAATAACTCTTAAACCGTTGGAGAAAATAGTCACATGAAGAATTCTATTATGCAGAATGACAAGAGCTTCGGCATGTTCAGACGATTGAGAGGTTAAGTGTCCTTTGCTGGCAGAAAAAGAGAAGACCATTCGCTCTTTTAAGAACCCATCCAAAACCGCAAGTGTAACACCCCCATAATCCGTTATATTTAAAAATAGAGTTTTCATGTAAAATTCGGAACATGGATGTGTCACAATTGAACCAATTGTAGTAGAAGTATTCAAATCATGTAATTCAAAGGGGTAAATGTCCACGTGAATTAAAACCAAAGGGTAAAATCCGATTACAACCAAATCCAAATGTTTGCGGAAGCGAATAAGTTTGATGATGCAAAATAAAGATAATTGTCTAAACATTGGTTTCCAATAAAAAACAATAACGTGCGCGCTCTCCCGTGGTTCCCACGTCCTAGTTCCTTGGATTACCTGTCACACGATCTACTCTCACAATAGTGGTCATAGCAGTTCCAATTAAGGACAAAAACAAAAGAGGGTCAACAATAATGTTGAGTAAGGTAAACAGTCCAAAAATAAATAAGAGTTTTACTTAAATTTAGAATTCATAAGTGACGCAGGGTTAGTCGCCCTCCCCCGTATCAAACAAATACTTGTAATACTCAATAACAAACTAATTAATGTAGTAGGGTAAGGAGGTCGATCCCAAGAGACAGTGATTATGGTTCTAAGGCGGTTTAATCGAATTCTAGTTTAGTTCTAGCTAATAGCAAGTTGAAGAGGATTAAAGATAAACTAGACTAATAAGAAGACAAGGATGCGATGTAAAACAATAATTAAAAGGAACTAGGGTGGATGGGTTCATTAATGCAAGTATAGATCAATTATGGTGGGGATTAGGACTAGTCTAAAGGTGAGTCTAAACATGTCTCCACCTCTCGGTGTAAGACGGATTAAAAGACAAGCCTCCACCTCTCGATGCGAGACGAGCCCTAGCCTAAGGTTCGATTGGGTTCTCGCCCTAATCTCTCCCTAAACATCCAACACACACACAACAACAATACAAGTCCAAGCTCTCACTCAAACTAGCAATAAAACATAAGAAAAACTCGAATTACTCATTCAAGCATTTCAACAAACACCTTGTGTGCACAAAACAAGTAGACTACCAAAAGACTTAATCTTTGTGCCCAATTACCATAATCAACCCATAAACTTACATTAAATCCCCCATCTTCCTCTAGTCGAACACTACTCACTCATATTAATAAGGAAAATCATTAAATACGAAAACTTGGATACAAAACTAGCAAAATAAGACATATTAAACATATAAACTAATTAGACAAGCATGAAAGATTAATTAAATGACAAGTAAATGAAAATAAACATGAAAATAAAGAGGAAAGATTGAATCTTTACCGATTAACGAAGACGAGACGAAAAAGTTACGAACTTGAATAAAAACCCGATCTTTCGATCTTAATCTTCATACAAAATCCGAGTGAAGTAAACTATTACAAATTTTGGGGAAGAATTAAAGGAAGAAATTAACTAAGAAAATCTAATCTAGTGAGACGGGTTTTTCTTCTAGAGAGACGGTCTAAATTCTATCTCTAAAACTATTCTCACTACCTAATTCTCGTCGGATCTAAATGGTGTGCGTTTGTTTTTGTTTTTGTTGACTCCTCGTTCGTCCCCCACACCCTCTTTCTTTTCTATTTCCAATTTTTTGTCCTTTTCTGTCTTTTCCCTTCCTTTCTTCCCGTAACATGAATGAAGGTGGTCCCAGCCGGTCGGACCGGCTGCCGGTGGTCCTGACCGGCTGGAGGCCACTGCTCTTTCCTCCGCCTTCGTTGCTCTTCCTCTCTTCCAATGACGCCCCAGCCGGTCGGACCGGCTGCCGGTGGCCCTGACCGGCTGGAGGCCACTGCCCAACCTCCGTCTTTCTTCTCTTTGTACGTGGCCCAGCCGGCCCGGCCGGCTGCCTGTTGGTCCGACCGGCTGGGTTGGTCTGCTCCTCTTCCTCCGTCTTTTGTCTTCTCTTCTTTTCTTTCTTTTTCTTTTTCTTTTCTTTTTTTTCTTTTTCTTCTTCTTTCTTTGTTTTGTGACGGTCTCTCGATTTTCATCCTGTCTCGTCCTTGTCTTGGCATATTCCTTATAAATTGAGACGGAATTAAATAGTATGAGAGTACACGGGATAAGGGTCAAAATGCGATAAAGCCGACGCTAAACTAAACTAAATACGCCAAAAAAATAAGAAAATAAAGAGGGGAAACGGTCTAAAATAATCATATATCAAACCTCCCCACACTTAAACATTACTCGTCCCCGAGTAAATAAGTGAGCAAAAACACGACCCTTATTTGAATAGGCTAAACTAAGCTACTAAAATCCGATGAAAGGCAATTAACGGGCCTTCTCCGTCCCTTCAACTCACAACGAAACACAATGAGGTATGTACTCCCTTGCAAGGCAAGTGGGGGCTTGCGGAAAATTTGCGATGCATCCAAATGATAAGCATATAAGACCATGACAAGAATGCACCGAACAAAAGAATAGTCACACGCCTCATCCATGTGACGAAAATATCTATAAGGAAAACCGTCTAAATAAATGCATGATCCTTATTGGCCACTAGTATCATAAAGCATGGAAAAGTGTTCGCCTCTTAGCGGTGCAAGACTAATGAAAATTTCGAGTCCCGTCTACTATTAGCTTGGTCAAGAGCGATAAGATGGAAGATGGAAATGAGATCCCCGTGACGTTATTAAACACAATAGCACAAGGAATTCACGTCTCTCAACTAAATAAGACACAAGGGTCGTCCCGTCTCACTATGCAACTCAAGGGTAATTGATCCAAGGAGGGTTAAAGGAAAAAGAGATTTGAGTCTTATTGCTTGGAATTTTTTTTCATTTCTCCAATTTTTTTTTTGTACTTTTGGTTTTCTTTTCCTTCTTTTTGAGTTGCATTTTTGATTTGCAATTTTTGACATTATAGCACACGGTTTCCGTCAAGGACACGCGGTCGGAACCAACAATAGGTGTATCCCCACCGTAGTGGCATCGAGCGGGACCCTAGATGTGGGCCCACTAGAATCCCTAGAAGTTCCGTTTTGCATTTCCTCGACGAAAACAAGAAAACATGATATTTGACTCAATATTTTTG
Source organism: Heliosperma pusillum (assembly GCA_022085475.1). Classification (NCBI taxonomy): domain Eukaryota; kingdom Viridiplantae; phylum Streptophyta; class Magnoliopsida; order Caryophyllales; family Caryophyllaceae; genus Heliosperma; species Heliosperma pusillum. Next base: position 32,102 of record JAIUZE010067362.1, read on the forward strand.
GCTTGTTTACGTTGTTTCCTTTTTGTAAGTGGAAGTGGAGGAACAATGGATCAAGGTTGGTTGCATAGTAAGACGATCACCTAAGAATTCTTTCAACTAACGGAATATTCACATCAATTGGGGTTGTCGAGGTGGAGTAAGTGCAAACTCATGACTTGGCATTAGTAAACGGGTCAAAACTCATTAGAAATACACAACCTAGGGCGTCTAAAATTCCACGATTAAGATGAACACTTTATGAATGGGAAAGTAGCTAGAAGGGATTATGCACATTCAACAAGTTTTCCAAATAGACAATTTATAAAACCAATTTTCTAAATGCAACTATATGCCATGATGCAATCTATATACACACCTAAATGCACATGCTCTAACCGACTATATGACACACAAGCTAGTGCTATCTCCTAACAACACATAAGTGGCACACATGCCAATCAACAAAATCCACAACATCGTCATCAACACATCCCGTCCTCCTCAAACAACAAGTAAAAAGAAAAAGAGATAAGGAAGAAGAGAATAGGAAAGATCTCACCATAGCGTCTTCATTTTCCTTATTTCGTGCTTCTTAGGATGTGGGGTGCACCTATATGTTGAGATAAGAGGAAGCACAAAACAATATATACAAAATAAACTAATTTTTAGGATTTTTTCAAATTTTTCAAATTTTTAAATTTTTGAATTTTTCAAAATTAAACTATATACACTAATCTCCTCCCCACACTTAAATCGGACATTGTCCTCAATGGTCCAAAAGCTAGGAGGGGAAGAGCAAACTAAATGCAAACATGTTTTTGAGTTTTTCAATAGCAAGAATATGTAAATGACAATGCAAAAAGTGAATTAAATCTAGAATAAATGCAAACTAACTACATGGATGCAAGTTTGTTTATTGATATGAAAAGAGAGCTAATTTGAATTAACTCGCATTTGGATGCTAGAGGGAAACTTTGGATTCAAGGAAATTTTATTTGGATTTTCAAAGTGGGGTAAGGGACAATATTCAACTCATGAATGCCTAAGAATGAATGAAATTCATCAAAATGCATATGCTCAAGGGAGTGAAGTGGTCCACTTACTCATGCCCACAAGGGAAGCTTGTCAATTTTGCCTCCGCTTTGCATCATCGTTGCTCAAAGCCCGGAGCAACTTATCAAATTCTTGAGCAAACCCCATAAACAAGCACAAGTAAACGACAATGGGGCTCAAAGAATCATACACCGGTAAACACAACCCAAGCTCAATCGACTCTTCACCGTCTTCTTCGTGGTACAAAGTAGGAGATGTTGGTAAAATATAGCTAGACTCACATGGCAACTCTCCACACCCCTTGGTAATTTTGGGTGGCTTATCGTGGTAGACGGGAGGGGTAAAGAGTGTGAAAACACTCACCCTCTCAATAGGATCAAGAAGCAAGGGTATAGAATGCTTCAAAGTGGTAGATGAAGGAGGAAGCAAGACCTCTACTTCACCGTTTTCTTCATCAAGGAGAGATTTTCTCAAGCAGTTTTCCCTCATGGCCTCTTCAATTTCATCAACTTGGCTCTCCCAACTAGAGGAGGAGTCAATGAGCCAAGGATCACCTTCAAGAGAGCTTATATCAAATGGAATTGGAGAATTCAAATACGTTTCAATTTCATCATCAATAAGACAATATATCTCATTCTCCCTAGAGCTCTCCAAAGCTACAACACCAAACAAGTCATCACTTACATCACTCTTCTCTTTTCCCAAACCACCAACAATGTCTTCAATGACATCCACCGAGTAGACACTTTCCACCATCGGCTTGGACAAAGCCTCCATCAAGGAGAAATCAATTTTGCTCTCACCAACATTAAAGGAGAGGTGCCCTTCCTTGACATCAATAATGACACCTCCGGTTGCCATGAATGGTCTCCCAAGGATGATGGCAGTTTGTTGGTTTTCGGGGATGTCCAAGACCACAAAGTCGGCGGGGATGTAGATATTACCCACTTTGACCGGGATATCTTCAAGAATTCCCTTAGGATATTTGACCGAGCGGTTGGCAAGTTGTATGGTCATAGAAGTGGGTCTCAAATCTTCAAGGTCAAGCCTTTTTGCAAGGGGTAGAGGAAGGATGCTAACACTAGCTCCTAGATCACAAAGAGCTCTTGAAATCGGAATATTTCCCACCACGCAAGGTATAGAAAAGCTCCCTGGATCTTGAAGTTTTTTAGGCATGTTATTCAAAAGCACCGCACTACACTCTCCCGTCAAGGCTACAAGCCCATCATTGGTTATGCTCCTCTTTTTGGTCAACACCTCCTTAAGAAATTTGGTGTAAAGTGGCATTTGGCTCGCCACCTCGGTGAAAGGTGATGAGGCTTCAAGCTTCTTTAGCATTCCCACAAACTTCGCAAATTTCTTCTCTTTACTCACGACCTTGGGCCGGTTGGGAAAAGGTAAAGGAGGTGTGTAATTTTGGGTCACATTTGGAGGAGGTTGGGTGATTTCATCTTCACTAGGGTAATGGTCTTCCACCATCTTACCCTTCAACTTTCTCTTTTCATTGGAACTCATGGGTTTTTAAGGATTTTTCAACTTGTTCTCTCCCACCAAAGTGATAGCATGTAATTGTTGGTGATGTGGTGGACCATCCTTAGGGTGAGAGCCTTGGATTGGTAGGACATGTTCCCCTTTTTGAACGGTAATGGGTTCTTGGTTGGCTAAGTAGGAATCAAAATTTCTTTGTTGAGCTTGAACAATAGAAATGTCGGATCTCAAGAGTTTGATCATTTGTTCCGTATTCACCTCACGTTGCATGACCCTATTCTCCATACCCTTCAAAATTTGTTCAATGGAAGAGTTGGATTGTTCATTTGAGGGGGGTGGTTGTTGGAAATTTTGGGGATTGTGATTGTTGTGTTGATTTCGGTTGTTGTTGTTTCTTTGGTCTCTAAATGGAGAAGGGACATATGATTGGTTGCTTTGTTGTGAAAATATCCTAGAGTCGGAATTTTGGCCTTGGTTATTGTTGTTGTAAGACCTTGGGTAGTCGGGTTTAGGTGGTGGTTGGTATTGAGGGGCTTGATATTTGGGGTCCAAGGTTTGACCCTCATAGGAAATCCTCGGGTCTTGATTGGGAAAAGCCCGGTAGAAGGTTTCATGGCGTTGATAGGAATAACTTGGTTGATCTTGCAAAGAATAGCAATCTTGTTGAACATGGTCATCTTTTGGAAAGGATGGGCACAAGTCATATGTGTGGCCGACACCACCACATGTGTCACAGATAGGTTGTTGAGAATAGGTCCTTGGAGGAGACCTTGGTTGCTCAAGATAGAAGACCCTAGCATGACTAGGTCTCTCCCCTTGGATATGGTGAATTTGGCCCTTGCCTCTTTCCAATCCCAAATTATCAAACTTCTTGGATAGCTCACCAACTTAAGTTTTGTCTCCAATTCAAGCCTACTAGGCCCCTCACTCTTACCTTCGCTCTCTCTTGAACCATAGCTATTCTCCATCTCGGAGATGTTTTGAATCATCTCCGTGATTTCGGCGTTGTTCATCTTATCGAAATTTCCCCCGGAGGCCGCCTCTATCATGTCTCGAAATCTTTGCTCTAGAGTTTGAAAGAAGATTTGAGTAGTCAACCATTTCGGGATACCATGGTGAGGGCAAGAGGTTAGAAGATCTCGAAACCTCTCCCAAGCTTCACTCAATGTCTCATAGCCTTTTTGCTTGAAAGTTTGGATTTCATGTCTTATCCTTGCGGTTTTTGAGGGAGGGTAGAACTTGGTGATGAAGGCTTTTGAGAGACTAGCCCAAGTGGTGAAAGTTCCCGGTTCATGGGAATTCAACCATTTCCTTGCATTGTCCTTCAAGGAGAAGGGAAATAGCATGAGTAAGATTTGGTCTTCGGTGATCCCATTTCTTTTGATTGTGCCCACTTTCTCGTTAAAACCTACCAAGTGCTCATGAGCATCTTCATTCTTCAACCCATGAAAGATGTCTTGTTGAATGAATGAGATGACATGATGACGGAGTTCAAAAGTGTTGGGAGCAATAGCTCCGTAGTTGATGGCCGAGCAAGACCGATTAGGGTCCGGCCTATTGTAGTAGCCCATAGGTTGGTCCGCCATCTCTAGGTTGAATGGGTTGTTTGTTTGTGAAATGGGTGAAATTGGGGAATTTGGTGAGAGGGTGTTGTTTGAATTTTGGGAAAAAGTAGGTGAATTTATGGGTGATGTGTTTATTGGAATGTTTGTGGGTATGGTGAGGGGTGGTAAAGTGGGAGGTGGTGTTTGTGAAGTTGAAGGCTCAATTGTGGAAGGTGGAGTATTTGTGGAGGTAAGAATGGGTGGTGATCTTCTTAAGAAAGCAAGTGATTGTCTTCTTCTTGCCCGGAAAGTCTTCTCAATCTCTCGATCAAGCGGGAAAAGAGGTCCAATAAAACACCTACTCATGCACTCAAAGAAAGATCAAATAGTCCTAATGCAAATAGATACACTCGGACAAATGGAAAAACAAACAAATAAAAGTGAACTAAGCCTAAAATCAGTTAAACTATCTTATCCAATATCGCCGTCCCCGGCAACGGCGCCAAAAACTTGATGGAGTTTTACTTAACCTCGCAAGCGGACGAGTTATCGTTGGGTATTGCAAGGGTCGTATCCCAAGGGACGGTAATTATGGTTCTAAGGCGGTTTAATCAAGTTCTAGTTTAGTTCTAGCTAATAGCAAGTTTAAGTCTAACAAGTAAGCAATTATGAGATTTAAAGCAAGAATTAAGGAAACTAGGGTAAATGGGTTCACTAATGAGGTTGGGGTTGAATATGGTAGAAGGTAAAGTCGGTCTAAAGATAAGTAATGGTAGGTCTCCACCTCTCGGTGAAAGACGGTTCCTTGCCTAGGTTTGGTCGGATTCTCGCCCTACCTCCCCCAAGACTCTTATAAACACACACAAGCAACAAACAAGCCAAGCTCTCGCCTAAGCTAGCAACAAGATGAAAGAAAGCATGAATTACTCATTCTAGCATTTCTACAAACACATGGTGTGCACAAAATATAGGAATTACCAAAAGACTAGATTTTTACAATCAAAACCACATTCTAAGCCCAAGAACCTACAAAAGATCCCCCATATACCCTAGAAGGGCACTACTCACACATACTAATGAAGAAAAAACATTAAAGATGGATGCTTTGACATGAAATAAGCAAGAGAAGACATATTCAACACAAAAACTAAGTAAATAAACAAGAACAAGTAATTAAAAGACAAGTAATGAAATAAAGATGAGGAATTATACCAAAACTTGTAAGAAAGGATGAAACTTGGATTAATAATCAAATAAGAGTCTCCTCTTGTCTTCAAATTACAACCCAATTGTTCAAAACTAGCTAAAGGAAAGACTAGATCTAAAGATAACTAAGTAGAAAACTAGAGTAATTAGTGCTAATTATCAAAGGATTAGAGTAATGATTAGGAATATTGAAGGCTAAATCTAGGGTTTTTGTGTCTAGGGTTGTGTGTCTAAAATAAATTAGGAGAGGGGTATATATAGGTTGGTGGAATTGAGGGTTCAAAATAAGAAGGGAAGGTGGAAATGCGGAGTGGGGGTCTCAGCTGGTCGGCCGGCTGCCGGTGGGCTGGACCGGCTGAGCCCCTCTGACTCAAAACTTCAACTTTCTTCATGTGAGATGGGTCTCGGCCAGTCGGCCGGCTGCCGGTGGGCTTGACCGGCTGAGCCCCTCTGCTATCTTCCAATTTTTGAGCTTTGTTTTGAGGTATTTGGGGTGCTCATCCGGCTGGCCGGCTACCGGTGGGCTGGACCGGCTGAGCCCCTCTGCTCCTCCTCTCCTTTTCTTTCTTTCTTTGTGTGATGTTGGGTGCTCAGCCGGTTGGCCGACTGCTGGTGGCCTGACCGGCTGAGACCCGTGTTCCTCTTCCTCCTCTTCTTTTCTTCCTTTCTTCAATTCTTTCTTTCTTCATTTCTTTTTTTCTTCATTTCTTTTTTTCTTCTTCTTCCTTTCCTTATTTGCATAGAGACGGTTTCTTGCTTCTCATCCCGTCTCATTCTTTCTTCATTTCCTATAAAATGAGGCGGGAATTCATGATATGAAAGCAAAGCGTAATAATAACCAAAATGCAATAAAACCGACGCTAAAACACATTAAATAAGGTCGAAATAGAAGAGAATGAAGAGGGGAATCGGTCTAAATATATTATATATCATTAATACATGAGCGGTAAGTGGCCATTAAATAAAAGTAATTAAGCCGCCACATGGTCTACCAATGAATGGTGTGTGTGTTCATCTATTTGAAATGTAGTTTGAATTAGTGCTCTATGATGACTAAACCTCACTGGTTTGAGAGCAATGTCACTTGTTGCCTTTCTCATTTCTGTATTTCAGTGGATAGCATGGTCTACGTTCATTGGGTGTGTGTGTCGGTGGCATTATTACTTGTCATAACTCGATGATGAGGCCTACTAAGCCTGAGAGATTATGTAGTCTTTCATTTTTTTATTAACTGAACTATGATTACACTTAACATAAATAATTCAGTTGCTTGTTTGTTTTGCCTTAAGAACTTTGTTTGTAGCTCAGTGATGAAAAATACCTTAATGGTTTGAGAGCTTTATTGTTTTTTTTATACATGAGCGGTAAGTGGCCATTAAATAAAAGTAATTAAGCCGCCACATGGTCTACCAATGAATGGTGTGTGTATTCATCTATTTGAAATGCAGTTTGAATTAGTGCTCTATGATGACTAAACCTCACTGGTTTGAGAGCAATGTCACTTGTTGCCTTTCTCATTTCTGTATTTCAGTGGATAGCATGATCTACGTTCATTGGGTGTGTGTGTCGGTAGCATTATTACTTGTCATAACTCGATGATGAGGCCTACTAAGCCTGAGAGGATATGTAGTCTTTCATTTTTTATTAACTGAACTATGATTACATTTAACATAAACAATTCAGTTGCGTGTTTGTTTTGCCTTAAGAACTTTGTTTGTAGCTGTTTTTTTGTGTGTGTTTGTTTTGCCTTAAGAACTATGATTACATAAACTGGTTTTTTGTAACATAACCCGAACATAAACCGTTTTGTGTATTCAATTGTTGTATTGTTTTGTGTAACATGATCATAAACTGTATTGTTTATCTCAAAACTGAACATAAACTATTTTTTTGGTAACATAACCCGAACATAAACTTCATTTTTTGTAACATACCCGAACATAAACTGTTTTGTGTATTCAATTGTTGAACTGTTTTGTGTAACATGATCATAAACTGTTTTGTTTATCTCAAAACTGAACATAAACTGTTTTTTTGTAACATATCCCGAACATAAACTTCATTTTTTGTAACATACCCGAACATAAACTGTTTTGTGTATTCAATTGCTGAACTGTTTTGTGTAACATGATCATAAACTGCTTTGTTTATCTCAAAACTGAACTTAAACTATTTTTTTTGTAACATAACCCGAACATAAACTCTTTTGTGTAACATAAATTGAACATAAACTGTTTTGTGTAACATAAACTGTTTTGCGTAACATAAATTGAACATAAACTGTTTTGTGTAACATAAATTGAACATAAAGTGAAGGTATTGCATCATAAACTGAAGGTTACATTGATAATTGCATTTCAAATTTCATGTCAACTTTTTTCACTTCAAAATGAGACTCTTATAAGTCATTACATTTCAATTAATATGACCACCTATTTCTTAAACATTGTATCCTAATTCATTCATTAGTTATTCTAATCCTTGTGTTTTGCCTAAACCTTGCATATACTCAATGCAGCCTCTTACAACCTCTTCATTCACCATTAAATTCCTTGGTAACATACCAATGGAAGCAAGATGACCCTTCCCCATATGAGGAATTGAGAAATTATTATGACCCTTACATTTAAGAATTTCTACCATCACTGATTGTAAAGTTAAGAAAATATTGCTAAGTTTGGTAGGACTATAATCCACGAAAGCTTGCATGACTTCATTTACTAATTCATCCACCGACTTTGATGCCTGGTTTTTTTGTAATGACTGTAATGCTCTGAAATACCCAAGGTCATTGCAGTTCAAGTCTGGTGATTGAGCAGACTGAAAAAGTAACTTGATATGAAAACCATCTGAATTTGCAGCCGCCATAAAGTCGGGATCGTTATTAGTAATGTGAGGCCTAGCATTGTCTTGTTGGATGTAGATATGTTTACTTAATCCTTCTGGCCATACACTTTTAATTGCTGGTATAACTTTTTCAAGTAGAGTCTCTTTGATGACTTGTTTTGTGATTGATTCAATTGACTTTGTCTCCAAAGTCCCCCTTGGCCTATTTCTGTTTGCCCTCATTGCTGGTTGTTGCTTTGTAAATGGAAACATGCCTATTTTGCCGTCAAATATTAGTTCACCATTTTCTGAAAAAATTGGCCTACTAACCGCACACATAAACATCACTTTTGTGAGAAATCGCTTTGATTGACAGCTTTTATATGGAAGCTCCTCCCCCTCCACAACATAGACTTTTTCATTGTCACTTGTAATATAGAACCACTTATCATCCATAATGTGGATTGTGTTGCTCATTTCTTTGAAGATTATTTCAGTCTTTGGCATATTATTGAGATCAATAACATCTTCAACTACTTGTTTAACTACTAATGGCTTAAGTGAGTATAATACCCTATGCTCCTTGTGTAAATCGCTTAGTTTTGGATGTAAAGGGCTTGAATGAGGCTTAAGCAAGCCATCTTTCACCCATGAATGGACTGTTCCAACCGATACCCCACTCGAGCCTGCCACCCTCTTTATTGTATCCCTACGAGAGTATGCTAGTGATTTGATATGCTCTATATTTGGGAAAATTCTTTTCCTGTTTTTGTTGCCTATCCTACCACTCTTTACATCTAATTTTTGACCTACTAACCTTGTTCTTTTGGCAAGTCTCCATATATCAGAAATTGTTCTATCCTTGACATTGTACCTCACGGCAGCTTCTTGTATTGCACCACGAGTTAGCTTCCCATTTTCTAACTTTTGAAGCAAGAATATGGCAACTTCAGTTCGCACCTCTTCCGACATACACTTAAAACCCATGTTGGTTTATGTAATTTATTGTAGTTTATGGTCACTTTTTTGTAATTTATGGACAAGAACTGTAATTATTTCAGGACTTTTGTACTGTTTTTACTGGACAAAAACTGTTTTTTCTGGACAGATCAAATTCTGGAAAATTTGGAGTATTTCTTCATAGTATTGCTGTATTTTCTGGACAGATTGAGAAAGGAAGAAAAAATGTTGTTTTGTTTGTTTGTAAATGAATGAGGAGTACATTAGGTTTATATAGACAGAAAAGTGTAAATTTGGGGAGAAAATTAATCCACCTTTTGGTGGGATTTTTAAACAATTGAAAATTGAGGTGGGAAAAGTTAAGTTAATCAAGTTTGTTAATCTCCCTATTTTTCTTCCCTAATAAAGCTGTTTTGTTTCTTTCAATTGTCCTTTTATTGCTTTTTTATTTTTTTCTTAAGACTTGTGCCAAATAAATTTTGGTAGAGTGGAGTT